>JAINUG010000014.1:8081229-8293729 GCA_029706075.1 Aldrovandia affinis | reverse complement strand
GAGGCAATTAAAAGGTGTCCCACGCCGGGTTTTCCCGAGCTTCCATTGTCCACTACAACCCTCACAGTCCATCTCAATTATTTACTAGATCCAGTAACCCCCCCCCCCTTCACAGAAAATCAGCCTAACATGCCTAACAACAGCGGCCATTACTGATGCCTCAGGCACATATATTTTATTTCTAAATACTTCTACAAAACTGAAATGTAAACCTGTCCTTTCTAGTGTCAAAGACCATTACCCATAGTACGTGGTTTGGTTACGATGGTACCACTGTAGCGATAATGCTAATCCTTACAATGGTGATGCTAAGCCCTTCTGTGCCTTTTGGCTAAGACATGTCGTGCAGTCTGTTTTCTTATCGCTTATAGCAACTCAGTGGGGGCCTCCGATGCGTAGTGGTCTAACGCACTCGCATCGACTGGTGCTTTGGGGTGCCGATCGGGGTCGGGAGCATTTGGGGCAGCATTTGGCTGTCCGCCCCAGGGGGAAGGGGGAGGGTGAGCTGGCATGAGCTCGCCGAGAAGCACAAAGGGTGTCTCCAGAAAGTAGCTGGGTGAGTTCCGTCTTGGAGGCGGATCATCGATGACCTCCTCCAAGGAATTGGCTTGACCCGGAGGACGGGCCGTGAGTTCGTGGGGGAGGGTTAATCAAAATATATAGAGGTTATAATTTGCTACAAAATTTTTGAGAAAATATCTGAAAAAAATCTGAAATAAAAATAAAATAAAAAACAGCAGCTCAGCATGGACCTGAAAGAGTCCAGACCCAGGAGGAGGTTGTGGGGGGTTCTGAAGGTCGTACCTACGATCACCTCGATGGCCACATGGCTGTGGGGGTCGTAGTTGGGGTCCCCGCCCTGCGGCTCACCCTCCCACCTCCGCAGCACAGTGGGGTAGAAGTGGCTCCACTCCTCCATCAGCTTCCGCACCGTTGGCTCGCTCATCTTGTAGGCCTGGCCCGTGAGGGTCCCGGCCAGCCCGTAAGGGCTGAGAATCACTGCAACACACCAACCAAGGGCCTCATCAACACACACACCAACCCAGGGGCCTCATCAACACACACACCAACCCAGGGGCCCCATCAACACACACACCAACCCAGGGCCCCATCAACACACACACCAACCCAGGGGCCCCATCAACGCACACACCAACCCAGGGGCCCCATCAACGCACACACCAACCCAGGGGCCCCATCAACACACACACCAACCCAGGGGCCTCATCAACACACACCAACCCAGGGGCCTCATCAACACACACACCAACCCAGGGGCCCCATCAACACACACACCAACCCAGGGGCCCCATCAACGCACACACCAACCCAGGGGCCTCATCAACACACACACCAACCCAGGGACTTCATCAACACACACACCAACTGCCTTCATCAAAACACAGACTAACCGAGAGGCCTTCATCACTGCAACACACCAACCAGGGGCCTCATCAAACACACACCCAACCAGGGGCCTCATCAACACACACACCAACCACCTTCATCAATACACCCACACCAACCGAGAGGCCTTCATCAACACACACACCAACCAGCTTCATCAAAACACACACCAACCACCTTCATCAAAACACACACCAACCGGGAGGTCTTTATCAAAACACACACAAACTGCCTTCATCAACACACACACAAACCGAGGGGCCTTCATCAAAACACACACAAACTGCCTTCATCAACACACACCAACCAAGAGGCCTTCATCAACACACACACCAACCGAGAGACCTTCATCACTGCAACACGGCTCTCTTACTTTGCACACACACTTCCTGTCCTCCCTTACTTTGCGCACACACACTTCCTGTCCTCTCTTACCTTGCACAGGGGTGGAGGACGTCAGGGCCCGGGTGATGTGCTCCTCGTTGAGCCGGTAGGCTGGCTGGTGCTGGGCGATCTCCACGCTGGTGCAAACATTGCTCTCTCCGTGCAGGAAGAAGGTGAAGGCACAGGACAGGTGCTCGCTGTGGACAGACACAGACACACCCACACAAACCTCAACCTCAATGTCTCAAGACCACAAGAAACAGAACCCCAGCCCCCCACCTCCAAAAAAATGACTAAAATCATTCCCTAAAATATATGTTCATGTTGAAATCGTATGTACTTTGGAAACTGAAATGTATCTGTGAAATGCACAAAATGTTCCTATGAATATATTAATAGAACTAAAAGAGGAAGCCAAACTTGGTCAAAAAGTTCCCTGCCTGTCACTACATTAAGGATAATACAAAGCATATACCGTATAAGCATGTCCATAAAGCATACATCAGCATTCTGTTTCTATGCCCTGCACAAAAATATTATTTAATGATGACTGCATCAAGGTGCTGCATTAAATGTTGTTTTTATAATGGCTGCAGTTCCCTGGAAGAACATGTCTTGGCAGGTGAAAGCAAAGAAGAACAGAAGGAATTCGTTGAGTGGCCTGTAGAGGGCGCAATGCACGTTATCGACATGAGCCTGATGCTGCAGTTACATACAACATTCCTCACGCACATGCACACAGTTTGCACGATGACACAAACACACACACACAGCCCCAACGCACACATGTATGCATCCTCACACACATACATGCACATGCACACATGTATGCAAACTCATACACATACATGAGCGCACACACACATGCATGTACGCTCACACACACACACACACACACACACACACACACACACACACAGACAGCCCCAACGTACGCATGTATGCATGCACACATGCATGCATGTTACACACACACATATATGGATACACACACATGTATGCAAACTCATACACACACACACACACACACAGTCCCAACGTACACATGTATGCACGCTCATACACATACACACAGCTGGCACACACACATGTATGCACGCTCACACACACATACATGAGCACACACACATGTTTGCACACTCACACACATACATGAGCACACACATGTTTGCACGCTCACACACACATACAGATACACACATGTACGCACGCTCACACACATACATGAGCACACACACATGTATGCACACTCACACACATACATGAGCACACACATGTATGCACACTCACACACATACATGAGCACACACATACACAGATGCACACATGTATGCAAGCACAATGTCCAAAAACTGCTAAACTGAACACAAGCAGGCACATATGCAGTATGGCAGAGGCAGCCATGCACATGTCACACAAACCCACTGCATTAGCACTGACAAGGGCAGGAAACTCACACTGGTCCCACACTACTTCATCTTTCAATTATTCACATGCCCAACAGCCAGGACTTGGAGAAAACATGTTTCAGTGCATGTGCACATAGTCTCCCTCACACACACACACACACACACACACACACACACACACATTCACACGCAGAGAGACACACTGGCTAAACTACCTCAAAAACCCAGAGCTATTAATAGTTAAGAGGGGGGACTGTGGGAAGCTGGTTTACAGCATAGCTCTGCAGCCCAGCTTAGCCAAGAACCCTTAGCCATCACCAGCCACCAGGCCCGCTGTCACGGGCATGCTTCGCTGTCTGTTTAGGCACTCTTCAACCACACAGTGCGGTACGGCACGGCATGGCACGGTAACCAATCTGTGATCCCACGTTTTGTTGCTCTTTCCACTGCCGAGTGAACCATACTGAACCTAAGTATCCGTGCTGAATTTAGTTACTGCTCTTGCCAGGGTACTAGCAAGCCGAACAGGGAGCTAAGGGTGGAGCTAGCAATACTGCAGACCACTGATTGGTCAAGCGCAATCATCACAGAATCATCACACTAAACCTCAGACACAACCGCCATTTTTAAATATCACAATACTGTGTTTGAGTTCCTAAAGCTTCTTCTCGAACACTTCCTGTCTCTTTTTGCATTTCTCTAAAACAGTCATGTTCAGATAAAACCAAATCCAGATGAAAAAGTAAATCACAGCTTCCAGTTGCTCCATTGCTGCTGGACTGTGTACAGTGTCGTGTGAGAAATTACATCACCACAGCGGTCGCATTCTTTTTTGTCACTTCAGATAACTCCTCCTGTCTAACTCCTCCTATCTTCACGGTTCTGTTGTGCGATGGAAAAACGACATAGGGACTCAATCCGGGAAGGGGATAGTTATGGATTCAGATGGTTCCCGTACCGTACTGTACCGTATTGTGAGGTGGAAAAGTGCCATTTGTGGCTATGCGTATCAATGCACACCACATTCAATGCATGAGCTGGTGATAAACAGAAGTCAGTGGTCATCACAGCAGTCAAAACAAACGAATACTATTTATCGTTGCGATGTTCTCCGCATCTGACCTGGCAGTGGCTTCGCCTTGAGCTTCCTGTTTCCTCACGCTACGCAGGAAGTGTTCTTCTCACAATCATTCCTTGTTTTATGAGATTTGTCATTTAATTTCTTCAGACGTGGTCTAACTTTTTTCACCACCAATATTTTCGTTTTCTACTGATATCTAAACGAGGCCAGCAGATAATCCGGCAGATCGCAGGACGTGGAGGAGTGTGTGCGTTCTCCCCCTCAGAGTTGACAAGCGGTGGTGATTGCTTCCGTCATTCATCGCATGCTTGTTTAGAAATGATTTTTGGAATGTCAATTTTCTTTGTGGGAATATTTGCACTGATAAGAGTGGTCAATGACGTCATGCCATCTCTCAAAGCTGCCACAGCACTTTCGTTTTGTATTTGAGGTTGCCCACTGTCATTCTTATTCTGATATAAGGATAAGTTGCACCATCACTGTACAGTGTACAGTTGGATTAGTTGGGATACTAATTTCTCATGATTAACATCATTTTTCTCGAGCCTCCTGGGTGGTCTAGCGGTTACAACATTCGACGCTGGCCACTGCAACCAGGGTTAAATTCCACCGGCTGTGCCAATATCAGCTACCTGCCAGTCCTAGCCGGAATTGCCCCGGCCGGCCTCTGACGAGAAGCTGCTACCCTCGCCCTAGCAAGGAAAGCCCAGAAGCATTACTGGCATATCCTGCATGACACTACAACTAAAGCAGTGCCTCCAAGCAGACTCAAGTCCCGCCACCCCTACAATAAGGCGGCACAAGAGATGCTCAGTTCTATTCCTGAGGACCTGTCTACAAACGCATGGCTGGCGACATCCTGGAAGCAGGAGTGGGAGTCGGCTGGGCCCACACGTATCCACAATTACATCCGGGACCTGGGAGATGGCGTCGAAGGAGAAGATCTACCACCCCGGCAATGGACGCTGCTGAACCGCCTACGTACGGGGGTCGGCTGCTTCAAATCACTTATGAAGAAGTGGGGCCTGGCAGATAGCGCAGCATGCGCATGCGGGGAGCCTGAGCAGACTGCCGACCACATAATCACCATCTGTCCCCTGTATAGACCTCCTTCGGAGGATGGCCTCTTCCGAGTGGGACCAGAGACGAGGGCGTGGCTGCACAACACTGAGTTGGACATCTGATGTCAATACACGAAAGAAGAGAACCGGAGTTACTGTCGGCGGCTTAGCGAATGCCGTCTCGGAGGAGACGATACATTGCCTGTGTCACTGCCGGTCTCAGGGCTACGGCAGCAAACTCACAATACGAGGGGGGGACTGACATGAAAAGAGAGGGTGTAATTGCCTACTAAACCAGGGAAAAATCTGAAACAACATCTTTAAAAGAAAAAAAAGTCATTTCATCTCTGTGTGCTTGGAGAGCCTCCATGTTTATTTCACCTCTTGAATTGGTTCTTAATTGGCTTCTTTGACCAATTACCACTGATTACTGCAATTAGAGTGCCTACAGCCACACCTCGAGGGTAAGCACTGAAATGCAAGCTAAATGTTTCCCTGGCCACATGTTCAGAAAAAAAACATACCCTAATTATGAACCAATCACATAGCAGCACTGCTAAACACATTTGTCAAAGGTTCATTAACCAATGGCAATCAGAAGAATATCTTGTATGTATGTTTTGAATAATGTTTTAGGTGACAGCGCAGGGGACTGCGATCACGTTAGATAGGGGGAAGGAAAAGGCTTGGCAGGCTGCCAAAGAGTCAGGACAAAATCAACAGCCTGAACGGAGCTACTTAAGGGAATTACCCCCAACAGCAGAGAGCACATTTGAGTTCCTGCCCTGCGATAACCTCTTAAAATCAGCTACAGATCTGCAGTGTCTGAAGTCTAGGCGGCCGTTAAAATAAAAAAACACAAGTACACAGAGGGTGAACAGTGTAATTGGCACGGTGGTTGTGCTCTCGGTGGCAGGCCCTCGTGTATGAATGGGTTATTAATAAAAGAACAGAGGGGAAGGAGGTAGAGTCTCGCGGAGCGGGGGCGCGCGGCGTGTGAATTATTCAGCGCGGCACGCCGTCTTGATTCCTGCACGCTTAGCGCCGGGATCACAGCGCCGTTTTAATGGGCTGGCGCCCGGAGCAATTAGTGCTTTTATGCTAATATTGGTGAGGAGCTCGGGAGCAGGAGCGGGAGCTGGTGTGT
Source organism: Aldrovandia affinis (assembly GCA_029706075.1). Classification (NCBI taxonomy): domain Eukaryota; kingdom Metazoa; phylum Chordata; class Actinopteri; order Notacanthiformes; family Halosauridae; genus Aldrovandia; species Aldrovandia affinis. The sequence goes on along the minus strand of JAINUG010000014.1, from coordinate 8,287,240 downwards.
ACACACGGCCGTGTTTGTGTGTGTGTGTATTATGTGTGTGTGAACTGCACGCGCACACGGGCGGCAGTGTAAGCGTAGCGGTTAGGGGAACTGGGCTTGTGTCTCAGAGGTTGCAAGCTCAATTCCCGGCTGGAGCATTGCCATTGTACCCTTGGGCAAAGGTACTTAACCTGAATTGTTCTAGTAAAATACCCAGCTGTATAAATGGATTGTATGTAAAGAGATGTAAACTATGTAAGTTGCTCTGGATAAGGGCGTCTGCTAAAAGTCTAAAATGTAAATGTAAATGGTACAGGAGAGCCTTCGGCTTAGCGCTAACCCAGGACAGGCTCATACACCTTTCTCTCATCTCTCTCTTTTTCCTCTCTTTTTCCCTCTCTCTTTCCCTCTCTCTCTCTCTCATCAGATACAGCTCAATGCCTGCTTCCCTAAACTGGCACAAGTGACTTATGACACTCTGAAATGAAATTCAAATTATATTCTACTGGCAAGAGGTTAGCAAAGATATGAAAGATGAGAGAAGCATATTACATGAATATCTTTGGAGAGGCCTGTTAAGAACATTGCCCTACTGTATGAAAGACACCCTCCGTCCGCTAAGAGTACAAAAGTACATGAGTTTAAAGAATCCATAACATCAGATGTGACATATCTATGCCGCTTAGCTCATTTTCTCTCTCTTGTCAGAAAGTTAGTTTTTGTCTCCTTGCTTGTTGCCAACAACAACTAATAACTACCAAGTCAATATTCATCTTTATTTAATTCTCATAATGTCATTGCTTGGCCAGAAAGACGTTAGAAGTTAGTCTGGGTGATTTTGGTGTGTAGTTTGTGATTGTGTATTATTTGACTCCCGTTATAATTGCTATTTGAGCTCTCACAACTCACAAGGAAATTGACATAAATGTCAAGAGTATCAACTATGCAACGTGGATGGATTGACAAGACATATAGTAAGTAGTACATCATGAAATTATAGATTTTGGTCGGAGTGCTCCTTTAACTTAACTGGCTCGCCTCATATTACACCCTACAGGCCGCACACACAGTACTACAGGAGAGGTGTCACACACAAACACACACACACACACACCAGCAGCTACCTCCCGCGATCCTGCTCTGCGGGCAGTGACCCACCTGGTTCTGAGGTTCTTCTCCTCCAGCTTGTAGGGCTTGACAAACCACTTCCCAATCCGCACAAAGTCCTTTTCCATCAGACACCTGCCGGGACAAGAGTGGCCTTTAAAGGAAATGGACATTGTGGGTAGTGCAGTTTTATTGGGTAGCGGAGGATCATGGGATGGGATTAATCTGAAGGTAAAACAGAGATATTATGCTGTAAGATAAGTTCAGTAAGGCTCACCATCTCTCGTAATTACCTAGCTGTGTAAGCGGCTAACATTGAAAATAAATAAAGAGAGGGTGTCTGGCTACTAAATTGGGTGGTCTAGGTTTGGTTACAATGTTTAACGCTGGTTCCAAAAGAGAGGACTGCAGACCACATGGTGCAAAGTGATTGACCTTTCACCCCTGGATGACCTTTCACCCCTGGGTGCTGGATGCTCATGGGGTTTTGTAATGGGATAATTTACTTTTTTCCAGCAGGTTGTGGATGGCCTTGAACAGCAAAGTCCTTCGTTCGTAGGTTAGCCCACTCTCCCACACCCCTTCTTCCGGCTCTGAAATCACACACACACACACACACACACACACACACACACACACACACACACGCACATGCACACACACACACAGGAACACATTAACCGAGCCATTACAGCAGTAAACATATATAAACACGCAGCAACTTTCTGCGGCATGCAAGACTAAATCCCAATATTCAAATAAGATTACAAAATACACTCACTTCATTCAATTAAAACAGACCTGGAGCCCATCGATTCTCATTTACAACCCTTAACCAAGTGGGTCATGGTGACAGCATCAAAATAAAGTCAAATATGGTCAAAATACATTTAGGTAAATACACAACTACCCTGACCATGAAAACTGGACCTAAATTCTCCTTAAAATCAATTTAATTGAATAATTAGTCAAATGTACCTGTCATTGTCATCAACATCACAAGAGTCTATACAGGATAAAGATCTGCAACTCTATACTGTACATCAAGGTTGCTCGAATCACGGTCCTTGTGGGCCGAGCACTGCTGTTTATCCACCCTCCCTTTACCTGGGAGTCAGATGTGAAGAGATGTGAATTGTTCAATTAACTACCTGAGAGAAAGGAAAAGCAGGACCGGATTTGGATCTGTGGGCCAGATTTGAGGGACCCTGCTATACATTCATACAGTACAGCTGTGCATGGCCAGGTTTTTAGCTAATCCCAGCACATGCACTGATTGGTTAGATTCATGAATATCTGTAAAATGCTCTTCTCCCGTCTGGAAAAACTCTGCATCTGTATTCCTGATTGATTCCTGGAGAATAGCATAGTGCTCTAATTAACCTGTATTGGGCTGGTCCTGTACGAGTGTGAGCTGCCTATCAGGGACGGGGTTTGAAATCTGTCTCCTGCCAGACCGGCCCTGGCCGTTAGCCCCAATCATGAGCGGCATTTGGCTGTCCGCTCCCAAGGGAGGGGGAGGGTGGTCGCGCATGGGTGTCTCCAGAAAGGGAGTCGGTGAGTTCCATCTCAAAGGAGGATATAATAGGCTTTCAAATTGGGGAGAAAAATTGGGAAAATCTGAAACAAAATGTTTAAAAAAAATGTAAAAAGGGAAAATGCAATTCAATCAAATCAAAGGAAACCTTCGTAGCTAAATAACGTCTGTTTAACATGCCGTATCTCTCCAGTAGCCAATGAAAATCCTCACAGAGTGGCACCATGCATTGCCTCTGATTGGTCAAGCAGTTCCAAAAATACCTGCCTTTTCATGCTGAATCTGTCTGTTTTAACGAAACACTGTATAGCCAGGTAAGCAGCCAGCTCTATGAATGAAACAGGGCAGGCGTGGCTTTGCCAATGTCCTGTTGGTTTAATAGGCCATAAAACCATAATTTATATATCTTGTAGTCACGCTAGCTATAGTAGAAGCAATAATATTAATATCTTGGTCATTAGTGTTTAGCAGGAGAGCTAGCACACAATATGCCTTTTCAAGATGTGCTCTGGTGGTCACAATAGCATCACATCTGCAGCCCTGACATCACACATGCATGTACACACAGAGACACAGAGATCTGCTCACATACACACATACACACACACTCAGTCACGCACGCACGCACGCACACACACACACACACACACACACACAGACCTGCTCACATACACCACACACACACACACACACACACACACACAGGTCCCCGGAGCTGGAAGCTGCATGTTAATTATGGGCTGTCTCTCGAGGGGCTCTTGCGATGGCGCACGCATGCACTGAAACGGACAGTGTCCTGCGGGGGGTGGAGGTTACAGCTGCAGCCCTCTCGAACCCCCCCATACCCCATCCCTCTCTCCATGTTCCCCCTTCTCCCGGCACATGTCGTCCTCTCTCTCTTTCTCTCTCTCCCACTGCTGTTTTTCTCTGAAACATTGCGCAATAAGCACTTCTGCCTAAGCCTGGAGACAGAGACCCGCATCACTAGCCACCATCGATCGCCATGCATAACATGACCAAACACACTGCACTCATCAAGTCACATGATCCCAGTCACATGACCAAACACACTGCACTCATCAAGTCACATGATCCCAGTCACATGACCAAACACACTGCACTCATCAAGTCACATGATCCCAGTCACATGACCAAACACACTGCACTCATCAAGTCACATGATCCCAGTCACATGACCAAACACACTGCACTCAACAAGTCACATGATCCAGGTCACATGACCAAACACACTGCATTCATCAAGTCACATGACCCCAGTCACATGACCAAACACACTGCACTCATCAAGTCACATGATCCCAGTCACATGACCAAACACACTGCACTCATCAAGTCACATGATACCAGTCACATGACCAAACACACTGCACTCATCAAGTCGCATGATCCCAGTCACATGACCAAACACACTGCACTCATCAAGTCACATGATCCCAGTAACATGACCAAACACACTGCACTCCCAGAGTCACATGACCAGGCACACTGTACTCATCAAGTCACATGATCCCAGTAACATGACCAAACACACTGCACTCCCAGAGTCACATGACCAGGCACACTGTACTCATCAAGTCACATGATCCCAGTCACATGACCAAACACTCCACTCTTCGAGCCAAACACACTGACTTCACTGTGGCCCCTACCACTGACCCTCACAATATCACAGCCACATTCACCACATTCCTCTCCAGCATCGTTCATCCTCTTCTCCATCCTCATCAGAGTTCAGCTGTACTTGTGGAAGAGCTCCCTGCCTCCTGCACGCCTCCTGCACTGGAAGCCATGTTGTTGTGTTTACACTATGATGCGTGCTGGCCTAACCGCACTCAGACAGCGCAACACACCGCAGGCCTGAGGATAAAAACCTGTGGCAAATTTCAACACATGCATCAGCAATGCTAATGAACTCAGCAAGAAACCGCTTTCTCTTTCTCTGTCTCTCTCCCAATCTGTCTTCCTCTCTCACTCTCTTTCTGTCTCTCACTCTCTCATGCTCTGTCTCTCTCTCTCCTGCTCTCTTTCTGTCTCACTTTCTCTCCCTCTCTCTCTCCTGCTCTCTGTCTCTCTCTCTCTGTCTCTGTCTCTCTTTCTCTCTCTCTCTTTCTGTCTCTCATTCTCTCTCTCTCTCTTTCTCTCCTGCTCTCTCTCTCTCTCTTTCAGGTTACAGTAAGACACCTGCAGTGGCATGTCCTCCATGTCATATCATTTTGTTATATTTTCATGAAGAAATCTGCACGTGAAGGCTTCCGGATTTAACAAAACAGTATATAAAATATACCTCTATGCTTTAAAAAGGTTAGCATATAAGTATAGATATATTTCAAATAATATACTGTATATGTTAAATAATATTATGCAATACAAATGTTAATTATTATTATAATAGCATGACCATATGTATGTATGAGATAATTACATGCCTATATGAGTGAATACAGGAAAAGGGTTTGTGTCATTTTTGTATTATATTTACTATGATTTACACAAACTGTTAGCTTTAGTATAACAAGCTAAGTATGAGCACATTAAACAAACACCAACCAGATACACAACTGTACCAGCAGAATGATATGACTTTCTACTCTAGAAAGGGAAAGAAAGAGAGTAGGAAGGAAGGAAGAATGCAAGCAAGCAAACAAGGAGGGAGAGCAAGAACCAGAGAGGAGACTGTGGCCCTGGGCTTTGGAGCGCTGCCAACTCTGTGTGTGAGGAGGAGAGGAGCTGGAGAGGACAGCCTACACTGCTGCATAATGTGACAATCTGAGCTCTCTGCTCAATCCACACACACACACACACACACACACACACACACACACACACACACACACACACACACACACACACACACACACACACATACACACACACACACACACACACACAAACGCACAACACACACACACATACAACTGCACACACAGGCTGCTGAGATGCACTAATGTCTGAATATATGGACACATACCCTAACGGAAACCACCAAGAAATATTTAGCCAAAAAATGGCAATCGGTCATTCCCATAACCCATCTCACGTCATCTCACTTACAGGTACCCACGTAAACATAAGATTCCGTACCACCACACGCTAGGGGAGGCGATAGATGTTAGCATTTTAAATGTTTTAGATATTAGTCTTTCAATGATAGTGTGCTTGTTTTACCCCAGAATAGACTGTGGTGATTTGCTGTGACTCAGATCAATAATTCAGCGACATTCTGAAGCAGAGGACTGTGAGTGAAACAGTCTGCAACTGGATCTGCCAATGAGGAGCTTCGAATGAGATGACCCTCTGGATCTCACAGAAGCAGCCGTCACTGTGACCCAACGGGGCGTTACAAAAGACCCCCAGTTAGAGAGGAACAGGCAGGTTGAGAGATTGTTTAAGTGTGTTTGAGGAAGGACCCGGGTCTTTGTTAGAAAGGCGCTCGGGGGGCCGGAGCTGTTAATGAGCCTTCAGAGCTCTGCCACCCTAATCCCAGCCCTCTGATCCCGGAGGATCGGGGCGGCCCAGCGGGGAGAGGGAGCAGAGAGGGAGAGGGAGCAGAACCCCCCGTGTGTGTCTGCTGTCTGAGCCAATGAGGAGAGAGAGAGAGGGAGAGAGGGAAAGAGAGAGGGGGAGAGAGAGAGAAAGAGAGAGAGGGGGGAGGGAGGGAGAGAGAGAGAAAGGTGGAGAGAGAGGAGACAGACTGGGGGGGAGAGGGAAAAAGTAAGCAGAGAGAGAGAGGGAGAAAGGGGGGAGGGAGAGGGAGAGAGAGAGAGAAAGGGGGGCAGAGAGGAGACAGACTGAGGGGAGAGAGGGAAGGAGTGAGGAGAGAGAGAGAAAGAGAGAGAGGGGGACAGAGAGATAGCGGACTGAGGGGAAAGAGGGAAGGAGTGAGAGACAGAGTAGAGAAAGACAGAGAGAGATAGAGAGAGTTTGAGAGAGAGGCCAAGCTAAGGACTAAGGGACAGGTGAAATCCTTTCTCCCTCTTCTCCCACTTAAGTCCTACAAAAATCCCCAAATGATCACCAAACATGTGATGTGTTTCGAGGTTTTCAAATCATTGTCCAGTATTGGAAAATAATTACACAAAAAAGGTATGCCTATGAAAAAGGCTGACCTTTTCTCTCCTCGTTATAAAAGGCACAACGTGTGGATGAGATTCATGGCCGGACGTAAACAACCTTTTCCGTTTAGCTTTAGTTTACATTTTCATAAATGCTCACAGCCGTGTCTGAGACGATGCAGAGAAGGTGGAGAATGAGCCTCAAACATCAGACATCCTCCAACGTGTTTCACTGGGAGTGAGGGAGACGCAGACCCACAGAACCTGAGTCCATTACTTTCTCATCGAGAGAGTTTTTAGAGCGGACCCTCATTTACCTCAATGTAAGGGATACTGGGATCCCGCCGATTAAGTCTGGGGAATTTTGCATAATTGTTCTTTGAGAAAAAATCTCATTGTGCTACTGTCAAACTCATCTTTTAAAAGACAGAAATCAATTTCTATTACAGGTAGAGTTCAGATGTACATTTGCCTGGTGTGCCTTTCCATAAAATTTCCACACGACATTAAAATTATTTTAAAAATACAGCATTTTAACAGCGTTGGTTTTGCGGAAAGAAATGCTTTCATCAAATTGTTCTTTTTTTGCAGTATAGTTTTTGTGGTATATTTCTATAATAGTTTATCCTGCACTATGTGCAGGAAACATGCACATTCAAAAAAGCACAAAAGCAAGTGTGTAGGGTAAATTATGAAAGGCAGAAAATAAAAAATAATGATGGTGCAATTAAATAAAAAATAATGATAATTACAGTAATAGTGTGTTTGGTTCCTGAGCCTAAACCCTTTGCCACATGCCAACAATGTGGTGCATTGTTTAATGTGACGTGTCACGTACCAATTTCCCTATATTCTATACACAACGGAGGCTTTCACATATGTTTCAACACTACCTGTCCTGCTACCTGTTACCCTCCCAAGAAACTGTGTGCTCATGATGACTATACTGAGCGTGCTCCAGTTTGAGGGTGTTTACAGAAACCCTGTTTTTGTTTTTTTGATTTTCTTTTTTTCACATTTTCTCTCAATTTAGTAGCCAATTACACCTCTCTTTTTTATGTCAATTCCACCCCCTCCCCATATTGTGAGCTCGCTGCCGTAGTCCTGAGACCGGCAGTGACAAAGGCGATGGACCGCCTCCTCCGAGACGGCGCTCGCCAAGCCATTGACTGTAACTCCAGAACTCCAGAGCCACTCCTATACGCAGTGAACTCATATCGGCTTCCCACCCCCTTCCCTGGGGCGGCCAGCCAATTGCCGCCACCTAGTGGCACTCCCGGCCAGAGCCAATACTGGTGCGGCCAGTGGAACCAAACTCTGGTCGCAGTGGCCAGCGTCGAACCTTGTAACTGCTAGACCCCAGGTAAACCCTGTTTTATACACATGAACCTTATGTACTTCCCTCTTAAGTAAACCCTGTTTTATCCACAGAAACCTTACATACTTCCCTCTCAGGTAAACCTTGTTTTATCCACAGAAACCTTACGTACTTCCCTCTCAGGTAAACCTTGTTTTATCCACTCCCTTCGTGATGTTGATTCAGCCGAGGTGCCAGTCTGATACCGAGTGTTAGCCTTGCAGGTTCTAAGTCTCTCCTCTGATAATGTGGAATCTTGCTCATTATATTTATATACAGCCAAATCACCCCGCTGTTAGCCAGCAAGGCTAGTGCTAGCAGACAGACTGGCACCCTGGTGATCGCTTAGTCCCCCGGATCTCAATTCATCGCTGTCACTTTCTCCCGTACTGCTATGAGCAACTGTTCCGTTTCATTCCTCAATTCAATTCTCTCATTGTGAGATATATTTTGCTAATTTTATACTTGAATACAGTGATGCAGGACACCACAAAAATAAACACGAACACACACTGCTCATTATTTGCTTCCTGTCCTCGTTTATAACAAATCAAAGTGTAAAAGAGGTCCTTGCAAATAAACCATATTTATAATTTATGTAAAAATAAATATAAACTGGGTGCAAATCCAAGATCAGTGGTGAAGCAGAGAAAGTGGACGCACTTCAAGACAATACATACATACAGTATATAAACTGTATATATTATATTTTTTTCACTTTTACTTTCACTTTAACTTTATTTTTAACTTTATTTTATTTTTTTAACAGAACTCGTACAAAAAAAACTCAATGTCTCGGCCCAAGGCCTTGGTCAGGAGAAAACAAACACATTGTCTGGAATGCATCCACTTTCTATTAACAATCACAGCTCCGGTAAAACAGCATCCACAATCCTGTGAAAAGGCGAGCCAACTCTGGAGGGAGCCCCGATTATACCTGTGCCAATCTGGCATGATCCAGGGTGCAAACTACTTAAGCAGAACCACACAACCACTTTAGCACAAGAGCGCTCTTTAGCAGTGTTTGCTGTGTAGACCAGGGTTCCTCAAATCACAGCCCTCATGGGCTGAGCACTGCTGTTTATCCACCCTCCCTTTACCTGGGAGTCAGATGGAAAAACAGACATTCTGGCCAATCAATTGTACAAATTGTTCAATGAACTACCGAGATTTGATGAACCCTGGTGTGGGGTGATGTTAAACATTTTAAGATAAAATGTGTGGTTTATTATGGAGAATTTCATCATGTTATTAGGGAAGCCAATCAAAATACGTACAACATTAGTATTTATAAAATATTTGGAATATTCCACTGGTTGAGTTAAAGGAGGGGTGGGCAATTCCCTGGAGGGTGAGTGTGTATGCAGGGTTTTGTTTCTACCAATTACCCTGGCTCAATTAGCTAATTAGTTGGATATGATAATGCTGGTTCACTTGTAGATTAGACCACAGTAACATGTTTCATATGGGAACACAAGAACAGTCTTCACCTGTCATTCATGGGCTGATCAAGAAATTAAGCTAAAATGTCAGATCACGTAAATGATTGGGCTAATTAAATAATGATGAGCAGAAGGCCCTCCTTTCCCACACCTGAGTTAAAGTCTTTAACTCAGATTAACTGTCAGTATTAAAACAGTCCACCAGGTGAGTGCTGGGTCTAATGTGAGCAGCGACTGTGATCCGTTCAGTGGACTCGCAAACTGACGGCATTCTGCAAACTAATTCTAAACTAGTTTTTCTTGCTTAAAGAAGCAAGCGCTGACAGATAGTTTTACTGGAGGAGACACGGTCCACCGAAGCAACCCCACAAATGATTATTATGGGATTTTGGGAGCCCAAAGGCAGACCTATTGAGTGGTAATCAATGGAGGAGGGGGTACCTACCAGTGCCACAAAAACAAGAAACAACGAGCTGTCTCGCATTTTGGAATAAAATGTTTAGACCTGCTTTTCTTGTCCAGTCCATTGCACTTTAACATCAAAATTCACTAAAAAGTTAACAAGTGCCCTCTATAAACGTTGACTACAGACAGTCTCCCAACTACCAGAGCCACAACAATAGCAAACCAAAGGGGGTAATGCATTGTACTTGTTTCTCTCTCATTTTTCCTCTCATCGGCTGTGCATCGGCAGAGCAGGAAGTGTCTGCAGCAGGTGGATTTGAGAGCTGCTTCCTCGAGCACATTCATACAACGCCTTTCTGTTCAACCACAGCTTTCTTTCCGGGTAGTCATTTCTGAAGTGAAATTCACTGTTTCTTCCTGAAGATGAGAACACATCGTCCCACTTTTTGTAGGGTCAGGGGGTGATTCCCCTCTTTGAAAGATATGCAACGCGCAATGATTTAATGCACTTCATTCCAACTACGTTGTATTTCTGCTTAAATTTCATCACTCGCTCATTTTTTCTAGAAGGTGCCAAATCCATTTGTGTACATATTTCCAAGGGAAACACGTTTACCGCTAAGTGGATAATCATTCAATAAAATCACACAATTAAAACACGCCAATATAACACTTGACTGTTCTCAAGCATTCAGCCTCATCAACACCAGCAGATTTACACACACTTATCCAGCTATCAGAGGTGCACATGCACACACACACGCACACACACAAATATACACTCACACACAGACACACACTCACAGACACACGTGCACACTATGCGCGGACACACACCCACTATTTATCAGAAGCGCACACACACACTCACATTCACACACACACACATACAGTACATGCGCACATATACAGACACACAAACGTGTACACACACACATATACACACTCACACACCCACACACACACTCACACACACATACCCACACACACACACACTCTCATACATACACACACTCTCACACACACACACACACACACACACACTCACACAATACATACACACACTACACACACACACACACACACACACACACATCACACACACACACACACTACACACACACATACACAAAGCCCTCATTCTTTCAATGTGTCGGGTTTTTTCCAAACAGAAAGCTGATGGAGGGGAAGTTTCTAAGCCCACACACTCTCCTCCCCATGCAGCTGGAAAACATCTCCGCTCCACCTAACCGCCACGCGCACTCTCACACACCGCTCGGGGTCACAGGGTCACAGGGTCACGGGCCACGCCCATCAGCCTGAAGGGGTGGAGGGGCTAGGTCTCCTCAAAGAAAACAACTTGAATGTAAACATCTCCAAGAACAATTTTCTTTTTCTGTCTATCAATAGCGTTTTTATGGAGCTCCTTGTCTCCTTACGAAGCTCACAAACACGCGCCAAACTGTAGAGCTCTTTAATCAGAAACTTTCCTTCTCTTCCTCACACTTCCTGTTTGATTGTATCTGATTGCTTTCATGCTTCATGTTCTGGTCGACTGCTCTCTCAAAGTGGTTTAGACTTCAGCCCAGTCGACGCTGCACGCGTTGCGTCACCCACACGCCGACGCAGCAAGCCATACTAGTTCAAACAGCAATGGATGGGGTAATCGACATGAAACATGAAGCATTTCTACCCTAATGGGAGTGGTCTCTTCGAGGATGACAATGCCCCCCATCCACAGCGCATGAGTGGTCAATGAATGGTTTGATGAACATGATAGCAATGTAAACTATATGCCATGGCCATCTCAGTCACCAGACCTCAACCCAATTGAACACTTATCAATTCCAGATGATAGAATTTCTCATGGAAGAATGGTGTTGCATCCCTCAAGTAGAGTTCCACACACTTGTAGAATCTATCCCAAGGCACAGTGAAGCTGTTCTGATGGTGGCCCAACTCCCTATTTAAGACACTTTATGTTGGTGTTTCCTGTATTTTGCCAGTTACTTGTACATCTTGATTGGTTTTCCCCTGCTGACTAATGGTTCAGACATACAGTATATCCTGAAGTAAATGAATTGCATTCAACAGAAACTTGTGGGCCAAGAGATCAAAGCAAAAAGGAAATCATAAAGATCAGAGAGAAAGGTGAGCCTCCTGTTTTCCATTTCTGCACTGTGTTTTTCTGAGCCATTGATCAGCTCAGGGTTTAAATTTAGCCCATGATGTATGACGGTGAGCTCACAGAAACAATGGCCGTGTCCAAGACAGCAAGCGCTCCAGAGACTGAGGCATGGCAGAACCTACGGAGTCAGGACGGAATTCCATGCGTGAGCTGTTCCGCAAGCTCTCCACCTCAATCAAAGGGAGTCGCGCGGCCAAACGTCACATCTCCTGCAACGTGCGCCCACGGCTGCCCTTCGTGAGAGGATGCCCTTCTCCTCGTCTTTCAGACATGTTCAGAATAACGCTGTTCTGAACACCCACCACTCACCACCACCCCCTTCCCCCCTGCCCACAGACATGGGTGCACAGCACCCCCCCCCACCCGCCGAATCTGAATCAAGGCTAAACTTAAACATTGGCTTCTAGATAATTTTCCTCTGTAAATAGACAGCTGGGTAGGTATGGTAGTATGCATGAAATTGATTGTTATGAACCTGATTGCAGATTTAATGGGAGTAATGTAAATATATTTGGTATTGTTGCTATTTATTGTGATTTAGTTTATGCTGCTAATGCCTGATGTAAATGTATTTTGTATTTTTGTTATTTATTGTAACCTTGATTATGCTGCCAATGCCTAACAACATAAACACAACACACACACACACACACGCACACACCATCATGACACCTAATAACAACAAGGACCACAATGGAAATAAGTCCTGGGACTTTTCTGTGTCATCCTTGATATGTCTTTTTAAAATGTACATGTTCATCGGGATGTAAGCATGTATTCTTTTAAAAGTGGAATGTCAAATAAACTCAAATAAACTCAAATCTACAGAGATCGTGCAGACTGCAGCCCAGGGAAACAACGGGGCAGGAAAAGCTACCCTGCGACAAACGCAGGTCCTGTGTCAGCATTTCCCACCAACGCCCTGGGGACCCCGGAGCATAGTATACCACGTCTGAAACACGGGCCGCACCCTTCCAAAAGATTCATGGAGACCATATCTTTAAATATAGGTCAAAATATGTGTCATATACTTTGTCATCATTATTAACTCCTCTAGGGAGCACATGTTATTAATAACATACTGAAAAATATATTCCAATATACGTATGTGGAAAATGAAAGTGGTGACTTTCATATAGACTATGTGCTGTGCTGTGCTCATATAGACTATGTGCTGTGCTGGTGCTCATATAGACTATGTGCTGTGCTGTGCTCATATAGACTATGTGCTGTGCTGTGCTCATATAGACTATGTACTGTGCTGGGCTCATATAGACTATGTGCTGTGATGGCTCATATAGACTATGTGCTGTGATGTGCTCATATAGACTATGTGCTGTGCTGTGCTCATATAGACTATGTACTGTGCTGGGCTGTGCTGGGCTCATATAGACTATGTACTATGTGCTGTGCTCTCATAGACTATGTGCTATGCTGTGCTCATATAGACTATGTACTGTGCTGGGCTCATATAGACTATGTACTGGCTCATATAGACTATGTGCTGTGATGTGCTCATATAGACTATGTGCTGTGCTGTGCTCATATAGACTATGTGCTGTGCTGGGCTCATATAGACTATGTACTTGGCTCATATAGACTATGTGCTGTGCTGTGCTCATATAGACTATGTGCTATGCTGTGCTCATATAGACTATGTGCTGTGCTGGGCTCATATAGACTATGTGCTGTGCTCATATAGACTATGTGCTGTGCTGTGCTCATATAGACTATGTGCTGTGCTGTGCTCATAGACTATGTATGTGCTGTGCTGGGCTCATATAGACTATGTGCTGTGCTGGGCTCATATAGACTATGTGCTGTGCTGTGCTCATATAGACTATGTGCTGTGCTGTGCTCATATAGACTATGTGCTGTGCTGTGCTCATATAGACTATGTGCTTGCTGGGCTCATATAGACTATGTGCTGTGATGTGCTCATATAGACTATGTACTGTGATGTGCTCATATAGACTATGTGTGGTGCTGTGCTCATATAGACTATGTGCTTGGCTCATATAGACTATGTGCTGTGATGTGTGCTCATATAGACTATGTGCTGTGCTGCTCATATAGACTATGTGCTGTGATGTGCTCATATAGACTATGCACTGTGATGTGCTCATATAGACTATGTGCTGTGCTGTGCTGTGCTCATATAGACTATGTACTTGGCTCATATAGACTATGTGTTGTGCTGTGCTCATATAGACTATGTACTTGGCTCATATAGACTATGTGCTGTGCTGGGCTCATATAGACTATGTGCTGTGATGTGCTCATATAGACTATGTACTGTGATGTGCTCATATAGACTATGTGTGGTGCTGTGCTCATATAGACTATGTACTTGGCTCATATAGACTATGTGTTGTGCTGTGCTCATATAGACTATGTACTTGGCTCATATAGACTATGTGCTGTGCTGGGCTCATATAGACTATGTGCTGTGCTGAAACAAATCCACTCAAATCCACCTGGTCAACCTGCCAAACATCCCTGCATGCGTGCGGCCAGTAATGCAAATGTTTCTATAAATAGAGCCTTTTCTGCCGAATCCAGCACTCCTCCAGGTGAGATATGCCCATGTGTTGTACGCATAAAGGAGATTCTGACAGCAGAGAGGACATCTGCTCTACTCCACCGTAGCTAATAAACCTCCACCCAAAGACCAAACCGACCAATAGCAGCCCCGGCAGTCACAAAGCATAACGCCGCCAAAGCAATATGTTAAAATTGTACGAATAAAAAATGTCTGTTATAAAGTTCAACAAGACTTTAATCTTATATTTTGTATCAGATTTTTTCCCGTATTCTCCCAATTTAGTGTCCAATTTTACACTCTATTTATTTCGTTTTGACCTCCCCCATGAACTCGCCGCCCGTCTCTACAGGGCAAGCTATTCTCCGAGGCCAGCGATGATCCGCCTCCTCCGAGATGGAACTCGCCCACCTACTTTCCAGAGACACTCTATGCACTTTTCGGCAAGTTCGTGCCGGCTCACCCTCCCCCCTCCCCCTGGGGCGGACAGCCAAATGCCGCCCCTGATCGGGCCTCCCAGCCAGTCGGTCTGACACAGTTTTGAACTGCAACCGCAATAGGTAGCTCACACTCGCAAAGCGCCAGTCAATGCGAGTGCGTTAGGTCGCTATCCGAGGCCACAAACACAGCTTGGCAAGTTCGGTGACTGCCAATATTAACTCGCCAGAACTGTGTTTGAAAAAAAACCTGGATTGATTGAATTGTGAGTTTAAACTAAGTTAGGATGGGTTGTGGATGGAATTAAATTTAAATGGGGGTAGAAACCCCTGCTCACCCTCCAGCTCGTTGTGGATGATGTCGGCCAGGTTAGGTTCTTCCCCCCACCAGAAGATCCACAGCTCCTTGCTGTCGGGCTTGGGGTCACGCCTCCACGCGCACAGCAGGTTGGCGTGCACGCAGCGTGTGAAGCTGCGCAGGACGGGGTCGTCCTGAGCGGGCGCCGAAATCACCGGGCCACACTCGCCCCCGCCCCGGAACCTGTACCGCCTCCATTTGATACCTGTCAGCTCCGCCTAGGAGAGAGAGAGAGAGAGAGAGAGAGAGAGAGAGAGAGAGAGAGAGAGAGAGAGACAGAGAGAGAGAGAGAGAGAGACAGAGAGAGAGAGAGAGAGAGAGAGAGAGAGAGAGAGAGAGAGAGAGCAAGAGGTAGAGAGAAAAGGAGAGAGACAGAGAGGTAGAAGTAGAGAGAGACGGTGATAGAGAGATAGAGAGAGAGAAAGAGAGAGAGGGAGAGAAAAGACAGAGAGACACAGACACAGAGAGAGATTGAGAGGGAGAGAGACAGAGAGAGAGAGGTAGAGAGAGACAACTGTCAGATTCTGGCATGTTGTGGAACTGTACAAGCCATCTTTGTTCATTCTGGGTGAGATTGGGATGGATTGGGGGAGGGACCTGACAAACAGAGAGAACTACAGAGAAGAGAGGGATAAGAAAGAGAGAGGTTGAAAAGAAGAGAAACAATCACATCTAACGATCAGTGTTATGATCTGGGGCTAACGCACTGCTTCACTGACGGGTGAGTACCACAGAATCCCATCTGTTAGTAACGCTGTAATTAAGTTTATCATCCTTCAGTCTTAATGGTTCTTCTCTACGAGTTATACTTCATTCACAATAAATGTGCTAGCTTCATGGTTAGACCTCCCACATCATGCTTATTCTGTAATATGATGCTCTTAATTTAACTGTCCAAAAGTCACAATCTTCTGATTGAAGGAACGTGAAAGCACTGAGCTTAATCAGCCGGGATAATTAGGGCTATCTGGAATCTCGTCTTTGCTGGACTGTTTGTAAATGTGTAGCACACGTGTACAATGATTTGATTTAACGAGTGGATGAACTGTGGGTCAGGGTGCGTATTTCTCAGATAAGCGTGCGTCCCCTTTCACGTGAATGTCCTGTTTGGGCCCTCAGAGGGCCACGTGAACCGAGGAGCACCAGGGAAACACTCATGAACGTGTAATACGGCGGTGTTAAGTTCACGTCTCTGCGCTCACAACCGCGCGTAGCTGCAGACCTGTTGCTAAGAGACCAGCTTCAAGCGCACACAAGGAACGAGAGATCACTAAAAATGGAAGACATAATATCACTTCCATTTTCTATCTAAAACTTTAACAGTGTTTCAAATTAGGCAAAGAAGGCAAAAAAAATGACTAACATTTTTCAGAAATACAACATAAAATGCTTCAAATAATTGTACGTCATACAATACTGCTTGAAGTTCAGCTGATAAGCAGTAAAATAAATGGAAATGGAAATTTCATTTATTAATTTCAGCTAGCTGTTTTATTACTGTTTTAACTTTATGTGGTTCTGTGTGATTCAGTGCAGTTTATGTGGTTCTGTGTGGTTCTAAGTGGTGCTCTGTGATTCTGTACGGTTCTAAGTGGTTCTATGTGATTCTGTGTAGTTCTAAGTGGTTCTGTGTGATTCTGTGCAGTTCTGAGTGATTCTGTGTAGTTCTAAGTGGTTTGGTGTGGTTCCAAGTGGTTCTGTGTGATTCTGTGCAGTTCTAAGTGGTTCTGTGTGATTCTGTGCAGTTCTAAGCGGTTCTGTCTGGCTCAGTAGGTAGACAGAGCTTACTAACACAGCAGAACTACACAACAAGCAGTCAAGACTTGATAAATTGCTTGCAGCCTTTCCCCTTCTTACAAAACAAAGCTCACAAAAACTCAATTTTGGCCTGTAACTTTGTACCGTGGGTCTGCTAAACAAGTTGGTTCATTGCCTGGACGATGTGGTTTGTGTGTAAATGTGTGAGCGTCCGGGGTGTGAGCGAGTGGGAATGCTGGTTTCCTGTCTGGGGAATGCTGGGTGGTTTGAATGGGGAAGGCGTTGGGTCACTGGGTCTTGACGTCAGCGGATTCTCAGGAAGGCCTCCAAGCTTACCCACAAACCCCACCTGCAGCCAGACAGACGACTGCTCTCTGTACACACACACGCACACTCTCTTTGACTGAGGCAAACAAAAGTGCAGAGAGAGAGAGAGGGAAAAGGGTGGTGAAGGGGGGGAGACACAGTTGCTAGGCAACACAAAACATCTGTAAGACTTCTGGAAATTATTTAATTTTCAAGATTCTGTCTCCAGGGTTACAGAGAAGGAAGACAGCATTTCAGGCCGTTATGGGCCTTTTCTGCTGACTATAAATAAAACTAGCAGGCCTGCCTCGCTTCGTGCTCCAGATCATTACAGCCCCATTGTGCAGGAGCCCTCACCAGCCTGACCAGAGGCCCGAACCGGGGACCCACAACCCAGAGAGGATACACTGCCACACACACGAGCACACAAACACACACACACAAACGCATGCATGCACGAGCACACAAACACACACACACAAACGCATGCATGCACGAGCACACAAACACACACACACAAACGCATGCATGCACGAGCACACAAACACACACACACACAAACGCATGCATGCACAAGCACACAGACATGCTGCCACACACACACACATATATGCATGCACGCAGAAACACACATACACGCACACGCACACGCACAAACACACACACGCATGCATGCACGGGCACACAAACACACACACACACGCATGCATTCAAAGTTAACTCGTGGTCGGGGATCGATGCTGATAGCGTTACATGCACTTGTACCCTGTCGGGGGAAAATGGAACCAATATGAATAGAACTTGGAGCTTCACTATCCTGATAACTACGCAACGGTACGAGGAGAGTGAACTACCAAGCCTGTGTCACAATTCTGTCCGAATACCACTAGCACGTGAGACGTTTTCTGAGCTAGTATAGCTAAACAAGCTAGCTTTTTCAAACCAGTTTCACTGGCAGCTAAAGACTGCTACAGTTGCCGTATTTGAAAACACTTGTAACAATTGTAAGACTAATTTTGGTGCAGAGCAATCCTACCAAAATAGTGTGTGTGTTATCTTAGCTATCTGGCACAGGTGTACTTTTACTTAAATGTATTTTAGCTATCGATAGCTGCACTGTAAAATGAGCTTTTCCTATCAGGAAATACAGCATTTACAGCAAATACAGCAAATACAGGAAATAAGGCATAGATGTCATGAACTGATTCTCAGTTGTAAACACAGCTAGTTGTCCTCGCGTATTGTTTCTATACCATTGTGAACGCTAACTTAATTATCCGAAAAAGATCAGAATCTGAAATGGAGACACAGTGGAACTGGCTAGCTAGCTGAACCAGGGATTTTCTAGCTGAAATATCAAGCTCACTGAAATGCATGGTTTTGATCGAAGGAGACCAGCTAGGAGGGGGAGGCATGAACTGAGTGGCCCTCCTCAGACAAGGGGTAATAATTCAGTAAAGTGTTATATATAAATCATATTAATATGAACAAATAATACACTTTTTCATCATTGCGGTTTTCAGATATTTTGCATGTGGCAAAGCTGGTTATGGAAACACTATTTGCTAAACCCATCTTTTTCTGCATGTGTAACAAGTTTTGGTCATTTTCCAAATGAGTTGGGTAACCTGTGAGTACCAAGCAGTCATTTTCTCCTGTGGACTCTTCCTCAGACATTGAACTACGGGAGGGAACTGAATGTGGCTGGATTTTAAGACAGAGAGGGCTGCTCCTCCTCTTTGAGTGGTGGAGGGAGGATTGGAGAGGGCTGCTCCTCCTCTTTGGGGGTGGAGGGAGGAGTGGAGATGGCTGCTCTCCTCTTTGAGGGGTGGAGGGAGGAGTGGAGATGGCTGCTCCTCCTCTTTGAGAGGTGGAGGGAGGAGTGGAGAGGGCTGATCCTCCTCTTTGAGGGGTGGAGGGAGGAGTGGAGAGGGCTGCGCCTCCCTTTTGGCTGCTGTCAGGTGCTCCTGTTCCCTTCCACAGCCTGGAGAGTACTACAGGACCTTGGACAGCAGCGGCCTCACCTACAGAAAGGCTCACCTGAAGCTAATGAGCAATCAACTCAGCTGTGAGCCATTAACTTCGTTAAGCCTTTATAAAAGCACAGCCTGCCGTACCTGCAGGAGAGATTTTAGGGCATGCAGTTGTGCTGTTTGTAGCGTTTAGTTTGATTTTGTTTTCCATTTGGTTTGTTAGTTTTTTGAGTGCCCGAAGTAGAGGGGAATAAAATGGCTGTTGTAATTCAATTTGGAATTCAATTTGGAATTCTCTTTGGAATTCTATTTGGAATTCTTTCTCTGTCTGTTTCTCTCCACCCACCAACTGGCATGGTGGCCACCCCTGCCACACATATTGGAGAATCCATCCATCCATCCATCCATTGTCTAAGCCGCTTATTCCTGGTCAGGGTCGCGGGGGGCTGGAGCCTATCCCAGCATGCGTTCCGGGCGAGAGGCAGGAATACACCCTGGACAGGTCGCCAATCCATCACAGGGCACACACACCATTCACTCACACACTCATACCTACGGGCAATTTAGACTCTCCAATTAGCCTAACGTGCATGTCTTTGGACTGTGGGAAGAAACCGGAGTACCCGGAGGAAACCCACGCGGACACGGGGAGAACATGCAAACTCCGCACAGAAAGGCCCCCGGCCTGGATTCGAACCCGAGACCTTCTTGCTGTGAGGCGACAGTGCTATCCACTGCACCACCGTGCCACCTATATTGGAGAATATATTCATATATTTTTTTGCATACATGAATGTAGCAATAGTGATATATTTTGATATAATGTCATATATTTAATATGTTATATATATATATAACAGTTACACCTAGGTTTTAATATTTCATATATTTACCGTGCATTACTTTTTTCATAGGGAAATACTATTGACATACGTTGCAGTAGCATGGCAGTTTTTCAATCAGGGATCTGAACCCACAACCATATGGCCAAAGTGCATTCATCGCCACATGTTTTGGGGATCTGAACTCACAGCCATATGGCTAAAGGGCATTCATCGCCACTCCACACAAGACCCAGTTTGAGGAAGGAGCAGCAGGAGGGAAGCCATGAGCACAGAGTAGAAGAATACTGTACAACATGTTACAGGCCTACTGTACTGTAGCTCAACCACAGTGAAGAGGCTCAGGGCCCAAAAAGTATGCAGAGCATTTTAAATGAACAAGATGGAGCAAGGGGCACATGTTGTTTGTTAGCATTCACTCGTTTTGCATTCAATTATGAACTAGTGCTACGACTTTATGGATTTTTTCACATTCTTTGCTCACCCGTTTTCTGCAGGTATAAATGTTATTATCTAAACAACATAAAATCAGCTGGAGTCAAGGGATTCAGCTCCCTTCAAATGTGGTACTGAGGCAGAGGCCTACTCTGAAGACTTTCTATCCAGAATCACTATCTACACAAATGTAATAGAAGAGGGGCCTCCTGGGTGGTCTACTGGTTAAAACGTTTGACGCTGCCCGCTGCGACTGGGGTTTGATTCCACCTAGATCGCACCAGTTCAGCTCTGGCCGGGAGTGCCACTAGGGGGCGCAATTTGCTGTCTGCCCCAGGGAGGGGGGAGGGAAGCCGATACGAGTTTGCTGCATATATGAGTGGTTCTGTGTGTTACGGTGACCGTGGCAGGTGCCGGCTCGGAGGAGGCGGTACAGTGCTCACTAACGGTCTCCAGACTATGGTAGCAACCTCTCATACGAGGGTGGGGATAATTGATAGTATTAATAATAAAGCATAAACAGAAAATAAAAAATAAAACCGTAACGGAAAACCACTTATGAAGCATGAAATGCAGGAAATGTACAGATTCAAATGAAACCAACTCTGTCCATTCTGGCAAAACAAACAAAGCAGCGCATCCCTAGCAATGCATCTGTCTAGAGCACAGCAGTGATTTTACACCAAACCAAACCAACATGTATGTCTGGATTATTCACTAATGCAAGAAATGAAAAAAACTAAAGCAAGTAAATAATTACAAGTGGATGTAAAGTGCATATTTCTGCTGAATTTGTGTGTTATTTTGGGAACACATTTGTATGTGAAGCTCCATACATCAGCTGAACGGAAGCCACACTAGAATAATGGAAAAGGTTATCCTTAAAAAGGTCAGCGCATGTGTTTTCTTTAGAAAAGCCCCAGTTGCCCTATTCTACAAAGTGTGCTGTCATTGCAGAAATCTCACACGGGTGCAATATGTCAGCCACTTGGCCTCATTGTGCCAAGTGATTACACTGAAGTTCACAAAATATATTTTGTAATATTTATTAGAATGTTTTTATCGGCAAACTATCACTGTCACAACATTTCCATGATTGTTTCCAACGCAGCGAACCTATGTAACAGGAAGCTAAACACACCAGATCATGATAAATTAAAAATAACATTCTGAATTAAGAGTGAAATTGGTAAAATTCTAAGTATGTTATTGATCCTTTGTAGTACGATTTGTTCCATCCTGTAGCTATTATTATTATAATTATTATTATCATCATCATCATTTATTCATTTTGTTGCATCACCACAGTGCATATATTTTGATCTTATTTTATGGTCACCAGCCGACAGGAAAAGAAACCAGGGACTGGTGACCAATATTACATCAGCAGTAATTCAGAATTCTTAAATATTGATTCCCATCTTGTTTAACAGGGACTGCACTTAGGGCTTAGCGACCGTGCGACTGACCTGAGACGCGTGACACAGAGAGGCTGGCGCTGAGTCGTGGGGGCAGCGCCACTCTTCCCTCATTAACCCCCCAGTGAAGGCCCTGCTACCCCCCCAGGCAGATTACTCTGACAGTTCTCCCCACACGGTCCAGTGTGACGCGGACGCACTCGGAATAGCACACAGCTGACTTCATACAGCTTTTAACACCCCGCGCGTCCCCGCTTCCAAAATTATATTGAGCGGCGAGAAACCCCGGGACCGCCGCCCATTCTCCAGCCATACCTCACCTTGGTGACAGGCCCCCGGGACAAGCCGCCATTCGCACAAGATGTACGGCCGGGGCAAACATGTTTAGTTTTAGGATTCGTGACAGGGCCTACTCCCTCTCCCTGTATGCAACCGATAGGCTGCCTGGTCCGCTTACCAGGGCAATGCTATTCGGAGGGGGCCCGGGAGAGACCTACACATCACGGGGGAGACCAGACCAATCGTGTGAGCGTGCCCGTGTGGGTATGGGATGGGGTCGTTAACTCGATCGTGTGAACGTGCATAATCGTCTCTGTGTGGGACGGAGTCGTTAGCGTGAATGTGCCCTGTCTGTGTGTGGGACGGAGTCGTTAGCGTGAATGTGCCCTGTCTGTGTCTGAGTCATTATCGTTATCGTGTGAGTGTGCCTGTGTGTGTACGGACAGCGTCGTTAACTTGCTCCCCTGATTTTCCACTAAAAAGGGATCTGACCCTCATCCCGGAACAAGAGATGGGAAGGTGTGTGTGTGTGTGTGTTTCTGTGTGGGTATACGTGTGTCTGTGTGTGTGAGAGTGGAAGAGTGTGTATATGAGAATGTGTGTGTGTGTGTGTGTATGTGTATGTGTAAGTGTGTGTGTGTGTGTGTTTCTGTGTGTATATGTGTGTCTGTGTGTGTGTGTGTGTGTGTGTGTGTGAGAGTGGAAGAGTGTGTATATGACAATGTGTGTGTGTGTGTGTGTGTATGTGTATGTGTGTGTGTGTGTGTGTGTGTGTTTGCGCATGTGTGTGAGTGTGTGTCTGTGAGTGTGTGTGTGTGCATGTGTGCATGTGTGTGTTTGTGAGTGGAAGGGTGGATGTCCGTGTTGTGTGTGTATGTGTATGTGTGTGTGTGTGTGTGTGTGTGTGAGAGAGAGTAAGCTCTGGTTGATTTGATATCATAAGAGTACATGATTTGATATCGTAAGAGAACATGATTTGATATCATAAGAGTACATGATTTGATATCGTAAGAGAACATGATTTGATATCATAAGAGTACATGATTTCATATCAACAAGCGTTCCTCCTGCCGGTTTACACTGTGGGACTGGCGCAGAATCACGCTTGAATTTGAGAGCACCATGCACATTTATTCTGGATAATAATAAGTGGTATTTGAAGTTTTGTTTGCCAAACTACTTGTCAGCATGCAGCATACGCAAGCAAACGGTAATTCCCACATCCTTGATATATATCCAGTGCCTCTGCCATTTTTAATATTTTTTTAGATATGTACACACCCCTCCTTTTCAAATGTCATGTTTTCATGCATTAATATGCTGGCATATTAATAAACTCATTTGTAAATGGTTATGGGTATAGCTTTCGTGTAATTGTTTGCATTCTTAGTTCATTAAAACCTTTATGTAGAGTTTAAACACTTGCTGGCTTTTTTCTACCCTCTTCTTCTGTTTCTTAAGTCCTGCATCAATGCTGCGCTACAGCAATCAACTGAAATCATACTTAAAAAATTTTTAATTAAAACGTTGCACACAATTGTCAGCAGAAACATGCTTTTGTCCCGTCACTTTACCTAGTTAACATCATTTTTTTATATCCAACATAATAGCATAATAGCTTCTCATAAACTGCTGATTAATTACACGCAAAACTTATCTATGGCATCTATTTAGGTAAAACAACATGGCTGCCAAAAATAAATCTTATTCCCCACAATTTCACCAATCTATGGACCATACCTTATCAGTACGCCAAATTATAATGGACTCCATTTATAGATTTTATCTTTTATACTCAAAAACATCCTGCACTCAGGGGCGTCATGCGGTCAATTATTTAGAGTGGGCAAAAATATCTATCTATAGAGCTTGTAAGCTAGCTAACTAAGCTAACGTTAGCTGAATGGCTAAAGTTAGTGATGGTTTCGAGTTCTCCAATTTATTTTAATGAATTTTACAAATGCACATTTGAATATCAATAACATGAAAGAAAGAGAGTGAAAGTGAATACTCTAAACTGCTTGATACTAGGTTACGATAATTAGCTAGCCATTATCCATAATATGTTTGGGATATAAGGGAGATACCTAGCTAGCTAAGTTAGCTTGCTAGCTACATATAATTTATTAACAATGTTAACTACCTAGAAACATGGCCTTAGGCCTTTAGTGCTAGATTCAATGGGAGAAATGGGGGGGGTAGGGGGGGGCTTCACAAGCCCATTCTATTTTAGCCCTCTCAGATACAAGTTACAACACCATTGTAACATATGTAGTCTGCTGTTTTGACATTTGTATTCATAAAATTGATATAAACTTGCATATTTTTGGCTGTGAAAAATACAAATTGCATACAAATTGAATTTTGAATGGGCAGGATGCCACTGCCTGTACTTTTGCACATGATATCTGGCATCCTTGGGTGGAATTTTCAAGTTTATTCATTGTAAGTAAAGTAACAATGTGCGCACTAGAGCTTATCAAACTGCACGTAGACTAATGTACAGGGACATAAATCGTACAAAATGGGATGAAACTTAAAGAGTTATGTGGAGGTCTAAGGAAAACCTCTGTTAAGCTTTGTTTTGATAAGTCACATGTTTAGCTATGTTTAGTTTTTTTGTTTGTACTTTATTTAAAGATTCCTCAATATTCCCTAGTTTTAGCACAAATATGCATCTTATGAAATGTAATATTTTTGTCATTTAGGCTAACTAGCTATCTTCAATTTAAAGTTTTTATAAACAAACCAACCCACAGACTAATTCCATAATTCAGTAACACAAAAAGATGGTACAAATGATAGAGGCCAACCGATAGATTGACCGAGACGATAGGTCGGCTGGGACATTTGCATTTTCCACATTTTCCATACCATGTCTCTCTTGTACAGGCATTTAGGAAGTGGTGAGTAATCTAATACAGACAGTCAGAGTCCATTACCTTGTGATCCTTGCCACCCTGAATTTTGACTTGCATATATATTTCTATCTTGTACAATTGAATGATTTCACTAGGTGCTTTGAGAGCCTATGGAAAATAATAGCAGCTAGCTTACCCAAATTCAGGATTCTCGATGGCTCACTGAACTCAGTGACTATAGCAAAGACAGCTGTACAATGTCCGCAATATTCGCTAATGAATAGCTGCACAAAATGTGGTTAGTGTAGACAGCAAAGACAGCAAACTATGCACTTTTTTTTGTTTGTTTTGCATTGTATTGATACAATATCTGTATAGCACACAGGATTTGGTACATCCACAACAAATATTTTGTTTTTCAATGGAGAACTGTAACATTTGGAAAACTATATACAGTTTTGTTTAAAACGCCCATTAGAAAAACCATGAAAAGCAGTAAGGTACTTTGTCAGCAATTCCCTAATATTCAATGGAGAAGTTCAGAATATAAGCAGGGAACCAAATAACTCTCATAATCTACCAAAACAACTTTCACTGTCATCTTTCCGTATTAATTTCCGATCAAGTGAATACAAAACTTTCAGACATTACAACCCAAAGTTGCCCTTCCATGACAAGTATACATTATTTCATGCAAATCATACAAACACAGACATGTGTCTTATTTTCTTTCAATTCTGACAATGACCCGCAACTCTGGACAAGTAAAAAATTCAGTTCACTGCTTCAAAAGCTTAAAGCGAAAAAAGGCTTGAAGCCTGGTGTATTAGCCTATGGGCTAAGACCCAACCTTAACTACAGTACCGTAGATCCATCCGGGACAGGCGGATCTGTACGCCCGAGGAGAATTAAAGCAAGATTGTTAGCGTGTGTGTGGGTACATGTGTGTGTGTGGGTATGTGTGTGTTGGTACATGTATGTGTGTGTGTGTGTGTTGGTGTGTGTGTACATGTGTGTTGGCACATGTATGTGTGTGTGTGGATACATGTGTGGGTGTGGGTGTGTGTATGGGTACATGTGTATGTGTGTGTGTGTGTGTGTGTGTGCGTCCGTTCCTTTTGCCACTGCTCACGCTCCTCCCTGCATCGTGCTCTGTGTTTTCGATGCGCTACATACTTCAGACGTGACGACAGCATGAGTCAGTGCAGGGAACCTGCCGCGCACTCTCCACTCTCTGCTCAGGAAATGCACATCTCACACAATACTCCTCTAAAACGAAAACACATTTCCTCCTCCCTCCCCTTTGCTCCCTCGCTCTCTTCTCCAGCGGCACGCCAGCTCATGGAACATACCACGATCCAACCAATGAACTCACAAAAGACTGTCCAGCTTTCAGCTTCTACCTCAAACAGCACAAAAAAACAAAACAAAGACTAAAGTGTTTCTTTGGTTGTAAGATAACACAAGACCAAGAAGATACTCCACATGTTCAAACAGCCCAATTTACCGGTCATTTGCTGTTTATTTATTTATCTGATGCCAGGAGAAAGATGTGTGTCAGGTCCTTTGTAGTTCTTTATGCTTTATTGCAGAAAACACTGCAGAAACGAGTGCTCGTGGTTGTCTCATTCGAGAGCAAATCAATGCTGAACTTTGAGGAGGAACTATAAGTACAATCAATGAACCCAACAGCACAAGAGGACACCTAAACATACAGGCCTTTCTCTCAAAGATGCCGTTTTCACGCACGTGCTAATCTTGACCAGGGTTCACGGATGTACAGGAGCAGGGGTTTATTCAACATGGGAGACGTCACATCAAGAGGCAATGCCCAGGGCCACTTGTTTCAGTGAGGCTTTTCACTTTCCACACGATGCATTCTTACACAGGGAGGGATCTAGTAAAAGCTAAAACCCACTACACCGTCCCGAGTCGTGTAATTTACAGCGCTCTGCCTCTCCCTTCTGGCAGACAGCACTTAAGTGTTTGCGTTCACTGTGAAGCGAAGTGTGACCCCCACTGACACACACTCAGAGCCAGAGTGAGCCTTTTTGCCTCTGAAGAGACACTGAAATCGTTCAGTGAAAAGAGAGAGGTAAGGAAGTTTGGCAGCAGAGAGGCCCTCTCTGCCTTTTGTGAACGAGAGCATCTTTCTGAGGGAAGGCGCTGTCCGCGTTTCGAGAAGCATACAAATAACATCAAGGGCCTGTGCATTTGCCAAATTCAGCTCTTCTGGGCACCTAAAAAATGTACGTGGGAAGGAAGATAAACGCTTGCAGAGACAAGACACACACACAAAAAAAGAAAAAGAAAGTAGACAAAAACAATGAAACGCAGTTAAGCAAACAGTGCTATATAGAGGCATTTCCACAACATGCCCAGAATTTCTTCTTTAGGGGGTCAGTACGGCATGTAGGAGCCAGCTCAGCTGTGCCATAAATTCAGGTGATTTCCCATGCCGATGACACCACCCCCCCACCACCCTCCAGAAATTAAGCCCGAGTCAGCCCTCCTGGCTGTTTTGCTATTGTGCTCATAGTTGAATTCTTGTGAGTGTCACTACCACAATCCACACAGCAAACAAGTTC
Organism: Aldrovandia affinis; assembly: GCA_029706075.1. Classification (NCBI taxonomy): domain Eukaryota; kingdom Metazoa; phylum Chordata; class Actinopteri; order Notacanthiformes; family Halosauridae; genus Aldrovandia; species Aldrovandia affinis. The sequence goes on along the minus strand of JAINUG010000014.1, from coordinate 8,259,355 downwards.
TAGCTGAGGACAACCCTGAAGAGGCTTTTACAGGCACGCTTGGTCAGACCGCATCCTGTAATATAGGCTACTTCTCATCTCTCGCTCACAACGATTAATAATATTTCCCTGCGAGAAGCAAACCACCCCCAAAAAACCTCTGGCTGCGTGGGTGCACGCGCGACACAAGGGCAACAGCTGATCTCTCGATTATTTACTGCTTTTGATCCCTCTTCTCCAGTAAACCGAAGCCCACCGCCTGAACGGAGAGGACTCGTTCCCTCCCTCCCTCCCTCCCATCTCAATCACTTTATTTTCTATCCGCGATTACCTCCCCCCGGTGGAAAGTGCCGAGGAAATTGCTTTTTGATACTTCTCAATTATTTCCATATTACACCAGATACTAATAGCATCTCATAAAGCCCATTGGTGTCACTACTGCCTCTGAGCGCACACCGTGTGGGCCCTTTGTGCCTCACTAAACCTAACCATTGCAAAGTCACAAAAGGACACATTTAAAGTCTGAGCTCACACCCCACTCTTAGATGACAGTAGTGTGCTGTGTAACATGCTACAAAAGTCACCAGGATGGATGTCTCACGTTCTTTCGTTTCAGATCACATTCATTCATTCAGGTTACATTACAAGTGTCACAACGGACCGCATGCATAGTGTGTTATTCACACTGACAGCATCAACACGTTACTGCCCTCGTCTTTCTTCGAGTCACTTCCAGTGACCTGACTCCACCTCGCTTTCATCTCGTCTCGACCTGTTTGTATTGTATTTATAAAAAATGTTTAGCCTATTTTGTGCACACGTGGATGCGCCCAATATACCGCTCTCAAAAAATCACAAACGGCCACTATTATGTGCCACTACTGTATAGGAATAACAAACAAATGTGTTAAGAAGAACGAAGACAATGCAACAGAGGGGTATCTTTTACACTTTCCACATGCCTGCAGATATTACAAAAATAACGTGACATTCTGAGGTTGGTAAACGCGGGTAGGTCTATACGGTTTCTAAATATGGCCTATGACCATATCTATGAGCGGGTATACTCCGTCCTGTGCTTGGGGTTAATGATTGGCTAATCACTGTAGCCTACCCGGCTATTAGTTCACCTTTGCACCAAGAGCATAGAGCTCTTCCGATCTTTACCCCAATCGGGTTATTATTCGAGAGGCTTTTCATTCGCACGGTTCATTCGCCGTTAGCGCTAATTTACTGTGTTACCGTACCAGAGAGAAGAGGTTCGAGTGGCAGTCTTCAAGGCTCGCCCCGTTAGCCACCCAATTCGCTGCTGCAGTCATAATCGTCCGGGGTCGTCAGCGCTGGGCATGTCCAAATCCTGGGTCGGCACCAAGACCGAGCCGTTCGCAAATAAGGTTCCTTTTCGAGAAAAGCCACGCTGCAGCACACAAATTACTGAAAGCAAGAGCAAGGGGCGAGATTTTAAAATAAAAAATCCGCCCACCCCTACTACCTCCACCAAAAAGGAAAATGTATCAATAATTAATTGATTTTTTCGGCGAGACGATTAAAATATTATCCCAAGACGCGCCGAATCCAAACTGGAGACGGAGGGCTTAAAATAGCTAGCTACCAGTTACAACCTTTTGTCTTCAACGTTTCCCGATATGAACTCCTAAAGAAAACTGAGGTGTTTTTTTTTGTAAATCCCAAACGTAGCCTCTGAGGAGATGTGAACCATCGTGGAATCCAGGTCAGGGGTGTCCGAACGGAATCATTACCAAACAGGCGCAAAGAAAGACAAATCAGACCTTAAAACCCACGCAGCAGAAAATTCCCCCACTGTGTCCACGCCAGGATTGCTCTGTTATTGTATCAATTAAATAACAGTTTAATCCTCGCGCCGTGTCCTTATCCTTTCGTGAGAAAATCAATTTTTTAAATGAAAAATTGATCAATATATGAACGTGAAATTCCAGTGCTTCACGAACTTCGTGAACAAAAACGCACTTGCGAGTCTGACAATATGGAAATGATTATCATCATTCTATTTTTTTTAAAAATTAAGACACCCGACAAGTGACAAATGGTTGGAGTCAGTCAGAGGTGAACGAGGATAGGCTATTCTATATATCTGGTAGCTACAGTTATTAAATATGTAGCCTATATATATACATCCATATAGAAGCAGGTAAGGATAAGTCCTGGTTAGAAGGACGTCTCTTGAATGGAAGAGTTTTTAAAAATAGAAACCGCTTGCAACCGCAACCTTCTGCACCAGTTGTGATAGTTTGCGCGAATTGTAATGGTTATTTATAGTATTTCTTTCTTACCACCGCCGTGTCCTAGCCGTGTGTAGTATACTAGAGGCAAGAGATAACAGGGATATTTCCATCCTTGTTTCACTTTGAAAATAGCAGACTGCATACTAGCATAGCTATATATCGGAAGGTTGTCTCTTCCGTACAAAATCAGACAATGAACAGGCTATCTTAAACGATAATGTTAACAGTTTCGATTTCAAATATCCACACATGTATCTCATTTCTTCCCCGAGCGAAAAAGTATCCAGTCCATGATCAGGAAAACGGCAGTCGGCTACCCCCAGACGAGGGTTAAAAAAATCCTTCCTTCCTTTCTGTTTTATATCATGACGAAACGTCCTCTTCCAGCAATATGAACCCAACGCTTTCTTTGGTAATTACAACAGCTAACAATAATAATCGTGGGTGCTCACGAAAACAATGATGACAACTCAACAATGACGCCAGTAATCGCTGTCAGGCGGCGTGATCAATAAATAAATGCATCAAAAGTAACGTTAAAAAACCTAAAACGAATTACGTCTTATTTCCCCTTGAAAAATCATCAAGAATATAAAATGAAACACATCTACTAAATCTGCCCTGTAGCAATTAGGGATCATTGAAATGTAAGAAAAGCTTGATAGTTGTCAGTTTTTAATGTACCCAACTGGCTTCTGTGGCAAGCCATGTCTCCCTTTTGAGGCATTGTTTATGTCTCAGTGTCTCCACTGTTACATTGGTTAGTGAGTGTGTGTGTGTGCGTGCGTGCGTGTATGAATATGCGTGATTCTCACTGTGTGTGTGACCGCCTGCGCCCACCACGCATAGCGATGTAATGGCGGCTGGCTTCCGAGAGACTCGCTTTCCCATTTGGCACAGAGGGCTCACGTGATCAAAGCAAAAAGGATTACGCAATATTTTACAGAATGTCTGACGCAGGCCGTGCGTGCGGACGCTAGGGGGCGCTCGGGCTCGCCGATCCGTCGCCTGTCCATCTTCTCCGCGAGAAGGCTTGACCGGCTTATCTCATCTCAGCAAAAACGTTTTCAGCGTGAAAAATAATAATAATAATAACAATAAACGTTATTTGTATAGCACCTTTCATACACATAGCGCAACTCAGAGTGCTTCATAGTAGGCAAAAGTAAAAGCACGTGGGAATGACATAAGCATATTGAAACAGACAAACAACAGCAATAGAGTATTTATGGAATGCAAACTTTTCAGTGAAGAAATGTATTTGAGTCCTGTCACTGTCATTTGCAATCAATCAGATCTCCCTTTGCATGGATTTTCCCTGCTTTTGCTTTAGTTATTTTCTTATCTTTGCTTTCCTGTGTGTGTTTTTTGCTTTCGGATTAATTCTTTGCTCTCAAGTTTTTTGGCACATCCGTAACGTGTGGGCAGGGTTTAGAAGAAGGGGTATAGCATATGTGTCGATTGGTCAATCGGGCTTGACAGCTCTTCAAACTGTTAACCACGCCTATTTGGTGGATGCGGGTTATTATGGTTTGACAGGTGGCTCACAATGTGAGATTAAGAAGCTATCAGTAGGCTAACCGCTCTGATGTTTCACCAAACCGTACTGAAATTCAAGTAGCCTACCGAGAGTTTCTGACCTCTCGGTCTCGACTGATGGCCGTTAATGTCATGAAAGGTGGTTCTGTGTGGCTCAGTAGGTAGAGCGCGGTGCTGACAACGCTTAGGTTGTGGGTTCGATTCCCATTGGGACCACATACACTGAAAAATGTATTCGAACCACGACTGCAATAGGCAGCTCACGCTTGCAAAGCACCAGTCAATGTGAGTGCGTTAGATCACTACGTTATTCAAGGCCCTATCATTGGGTTGTCTAATATTACATTATTGCTTCAATAATCCTTGATTTGAGCTTGGTGTGTACAGTACCAATGAGAAGCTTGTGTCCATAACCTGCACCAGAACATGCAAGCTTTTTGTGATGTATCTTAGCCTAATCGTAATAACGTATATTTTATTCATATGCATTTTTATTTTAATGTCTAAACATTGCCTTGTCCATGTTACTGTGTGATCCAGTCATTTCTCCATGTTGCTGGAATGTGTGCGTGCGTATTTGTAGATGCCAATGCATCTGATGTCTCTCTTGGGTCTTTGTGTTCCACCCTTAGCCCAGCACGGACTCCGAATAACCCCAAATACACGCGGAGCTATATGTGTGACCCCAGTATCCCCAAATACAGAGGTAATGGGCAAAATAAAGGCAACACTTTGGTAACCCAGGGAGGAGGAGGGGCACTCAAATGGCCCTGGAGAGGCTGAGCTGGAGGGGAGTCTCATTGGAAAGGGGAGGGCCGGACCTATCCATCGGTATCAGCCATGGCTGTACCACTCACGGTACTACACCCATTTAAAGTATATGCCATTTGGCAGACTTACAGTAGTGAATGCATACATTTTTCAGTATACATGGTCCCAATGGGAATTGAGCCCACAACCTAAGCGTCATCATCACCATGCTCTACCTACTGAGTCACACAGAACCATGCTCTACCCACTGAGCCACACAGAACCAATTGCTTGTGCACTTGTGGGCTTGGACCAAAGAGGGACGTGGCCATTGGAGGGACAGACAAACCATAGGCCGGCTCACCCTCCTCCCTCCCTGTGGGATGAACAGCCAATCACCACCCCCGATTGGGGCTCCCAGCCAGAGCCGGGCTTCGAACCGCGGCTGCAGTGAACAACTTGCATTCCGGATGAATGCTTAGACGCCACCTGAGGGTACGCCACCTGACGGTACACCACCTGAGGCCCTTCGTTCATTATTTTAAAATGAATTTTGTAAACACTGTAATTGGGTCTTCCCTGCTCTTGTTCTGGTCCAGCCAGGGCACTCCATGCCACGGTGTGCCCACGACTGTCCCTGAAGCACCTTTACGCTTTCACGCATTCTGCACTTCTACAGGTATGCACAGTCTGTGCAACAACAAAAAAAACCCGCTCGTTCCTCCCCGACAACAACGCTGTGCGATCCCTGATGACAAAATTTATAAATACCCATTCACATCCAGTTAAGAGTGACCCAATTTAAATATCCTACAGGGAACAGAAGAGTCGTATGGGCATGCCTGGCTGGTTGGGTACACATGACGGGGGGATGCGTTATATTGGTCTCCTTCTCTTTCTCTCTTCTTGGTCGGTCATGATTGGTCATCACGGTCGGGTAGTGGCCAAAAAGGTGGAAACACCAGCATGGTACGACAATGGTGTCCTGCCCTGCAGAGTTCTCTCTTCAATTTTGAATTAATTTACTGCTACATTCCAAAAAACAAAAACACCACAATGGTGGTCGTTCTCAAAATTGAAATACCACTCTCTATCTGTTCTATTTGTAAAATAGATATTAGGTAAAAATGTTTTTTAGAAAAGAATGACTAAACATTTTCAGGGGGAGATGAAAGACACCCCCTAAATAGGGTCTGAAATCGCTACTGTGCAGACCCCAACCCACACACAGATGGGTTGGTTGATAAAAAATAAAATGGTAGTTTCTTCACATATCATTTCAATAATTTGTCATTTTATGATGGCTTTGAGCAGATTTAAAGAAGTGTGAACTTAATCTCTCGCATGCGTTTGCTACAATGTGAGACATAATGATACTGTAAGATTGGCACGTTTCCTGATGGTTCAGCCTGAGAATACAAGAGTTGACATTATATCGTTACAGAAAAATACATTTCAGGAATGAATAATTTAAAGTGTGCCATTTTAGGAAGTTTTTGTTCCCCAAGCTCAAAACAGCAACCTCATTTAACTGAGGAAATAAAAGAAAAATAGACACATGCATGTATTGTACCTGTTCGTGTCTCACTGTAGCCCACAGTATTAATTTGAATTATCCGTTACCTGCCCTTAACCCCGACATTTCATTGATATCGCTATGTTAAACCACCTCTAAAAAGGTTTGACGCAGACTGGTGTTAATATCCCAACTTCAACTAAACATGTCCTGATTCACACTTAGTGTGAAGCACAGTGCCCTCTTCTGGAAATGTTAGTAAATACAGTAAAAACTGACCCCAAAACAAACATTGCCAAATCCTAGAAGACAACAGCCTACTTATTCATTCAGGCCTACTGTAATGCTGTGGTTCCCACACCAGTGACAAAAATAAGTTTAACTGTACAGTATGACTGTAAATTCAGTCATGCCACATAGCAAGGCGGCATTGTTTTGTGTTGGCCTTGGTTACAAGCGGTTTCCGTATGGCAGCGCTACCATAAATATCAGCTTTGTGAAGCTCACAATGTACAGTTTTTTTGGCAGCTATCCTATTAAGAATCCTTATGTTTGTGCTTATGGACTGTCCTCTTCAATTCAGACCAAATGCTTTCGACGGGGTTTAAGTCCCAAGACCAAGGCGGCGATTGCATTTTCATAGAAACCATTTGGTTCTTAACTAACATCAAGTTTGAAATTCAAGCTCAGATTTAAAACTTTGAAACATTTGCAAAACATGTTTTAGAACTTTAAATCACTTTTGAATAAAAATCCTAACAAACCATACAACTCTCTGCATATGACTACTTAAAACCATTTCTCCAGATTTTCCTTTAAGAAACGGGCAGATAATGAGTTGGGTAATGGAATGACACTGGAAAGGACCTGGGTTTTTTTTGTAACAATACGTTTCCCCCAAAACTCTGAGTTTTGTCATGTAAATTATGATTCAAATATGTATTTAGAACATCTGGAATTTAACTGATGACTGGATACTTTTTTTTTTTGCTGTTGAACTACAATGAATTTGTTGGATTAACATTAAGCTCCTCATTATTAATTCGTCATTTGTCTGATCTTGTGCTCTGGTCCAGCTGTGCCAGATGTTTGTGACCTGTTACGTGCTACAGACACACACACACACACTTACAGAAGAACTGATCTCTTCCGGGTGCATGAACTATCCTGCGCACAGTAATCGGATATTCTATTTTTTGGAGTGTTGAGTAGAACCTGTTTATAGGCCGTTGATCATCGATCACAAACCTTGACTCTTTTTGCTTCCCGAACCTGTGATTGAAACAGACAGCTGTCAACTCTAATACACAGATGGGGGTAAAGTTAATGGGTCCGGGTACGTACTGAGGTTGGACTTTAGTTTTCAGTGTGGTTTTGTGTGGTTCAGTAGGTAGAGCATGGCATTGACAACGCTTAGGTTGTGGGTTTGTTTTCCATTGGGACCACATATACTGAAAAATGTATGCATTTGCTACTGCAAGTCTGCTAAATGGCATATATATTGCTATTCAGTGTAAACTGGAACCCCTGGACCACTGATGAGATTGTACTACGCCATCATCTGTGCATCGCTTCTTCTTTGTCTGGCACCGCCTGGCATAGATTGAGTTCTTTTGTAAAAAGTTGGCATCATAACTGTTTTGATTTGAGCTCTCTGATTGTAGTAGTTGGCATGCTTTGCTACATGTGGTGAACCTTACAGTAGGAGGGATGGCTCACTACCTCAGTTCAATACAACAACACTCTCTTCACTTTCATTTGAATTAATAATATATGCCATTTTAGCAGACGCTTTTATCCAAAGCGACATACAGTAGTGAATGCATACATTTTTCAGTACATGTGGTCCCAATGGGAATCGAACCCACAACCTTAGCATTGCCGGGGTCAGCGTTGTTTCTCTACCTACTGAGCCACACAGAACCATGCTCTACCTACTGAGCCACACAGAACCACTACCTACCTACTGAGCCACACAGAACCATGCTCTACCTACTGAGTCACACAGAACCACGCTCTACCTACTGAGCAACACAGAACCACATCATATAATTATATCTATAATTATGGCGCTGACAAGAATGGCGCCATGCAACGCTATTCCATATAACGCTAGAATATACTCATAAGCAGTCCTGTCCCTCTGTTTACTATACAGTAGGTACAAAAGGAATATACATATATAATGACTATGGGTATAAAAATGTATATCAATGAAAATAAAAATTATAGCAAATACTAATCACTTTGGTAGCAGCTTAATAATGCTATAATCATTTCTTGCATTTATAATATTATAATTTTACTCATTCTTATATAATAGCCTTAATGGTATCAATAATATAATCATAACATATCATTATAAATTAATCATAACAATAATAGCAGCAGTGCTATGCTTGTATATATGATAAGTATGATAAGGTTTCGTAGCCAGATGGGTAAATGTTCTTTCAGGTACTCAGGTGCTCAGTTGGAACAATGTTCCTAATTATATTAAATAGACTGCAAACCCAGTCACCTTCAAGGCTAAACTTAAACATTGCCTTCTAGATAATGTTCCTCTGTAAATAGACAGTAGATTAGCATGTATGTAATTGGTTGTTATGAACTCTATTGCAGATTTAATGGGAGCAATGTAAATATATTTGGTATTGTTGCTATTTATTGGAATTTAGTTTATGCTGCTAATGCCTAATGTAAATGTGTTTTGCATTTTTGTTATCTATTGTAACTGCTGCCAACGCCTAACACCACAAACACAATACACACACACACACACACACACACACACCATGACACCTAATAACAACAAGGACCACAATGAAAATAAGTCCTGGGACTTTTCTGTGTCATCCTTGATATGTCTTTTTAAAATGTAGGCTACATGTACATCAGGATGTAACCATGTATTGTCTTTTTTTAAGTTAAATGTAAAATAAAATAAAATAAAAATGGTTATAGTGGTTAAACATAAATCTGAAATTATTTAAATAATATTTGATAAGCTACATCCCGTTTAAATTATAGAAGGACAGGATTTATTAATACATTCAACAGAGCTTTCAGACAAAATGTTTTGTACTTTTTGTAACTTTTTTTATTATTTGCTATTTTGCTGTATTGAGTGAATGTCATTTTTGTAGTTGATTGGGGACAGGTGTTGGAAATTAGCTTTTGGTTATAAACACTTAATGCAATGCATCTGATGCTTGTTATTTTTAACATTGTAACAATGTTTTTTTGTTGTTGCTATGTCTCTGACAAATAAACAAATCAGTCAATCAATACAATCACACAGGACAGTGTCTCAGTCACAAGACACGTTGTACTCTGTCACAACACTAAATCATAGACCAGTAATCCAGCCCACCATACAGTGATTCTGGTTTTTTAAAAGGCGAGTTGCTAACATAAATATAGCTTTATATTATGAAGAAAATAATTATATTGTGTGATCGTGATATACGTCATCAAATCGTTTAGGTGCAAAATTAAACAGGCATTGCTCTTTCAAGCATCTCTTAGCCCATGTGTAATCTTCATATTTTGTACACTCCCCGTGTCCACAGGGTCAAAAACGATCCACCCTCGCCGCTCCCCTATGATAAAGCCTGATTGAAATTTAAACCCCAAATCTATTTTCCATGAAGAAACAACCTGTCAGTCATCAAGAACTTGGTGAATAACTGTGTTTTTCCTACTTCACAGTGCAGAGACTGGATTTATTCAGTGTACACCATTAGTTTTTACTACAAAACACACATCACAATTGTTGTTTTTTTGCTGTAATATATGAGACAGTATTTGCACCAATATTTGATGGTGTACAGCTTTTATAAAAATATAAGAAAGGGCAATGCTTCACTTTTTCTAATGGTAGGGTCACTCTAGGATAAAAATGTATGGTCTTTTTTAGGAAAAATGTATTTGTCCTGAACCGAGGACAACACAAAGGTTGCTTTACTTTGACTGTACGATCTCCGGTCTGCAGATGCCCTATATACGTGCTCAACAACATACTGTCTTCAATCAACCACATCTTCACTTGACAATATGCTTTTGTTGGTGAAAAATAGCCAGAAGAACAGCCTGTTTCACAGTGAATAAGTATGGGGGTTAAAAGCAGGTCGCTCATTGGCCAGAGGGGGGAAGGATCCTCTCAGAGTGGGAGGAGCATAATGGCTGCCACCATGACCCAGAAAGATTTAGTTTGGAGGACTAGAAGTAAAGTGTTTTCTGACACCGTTTGCTGTTGGGGTATGATTAGTCAAATACACTGGACGTTTTTATTCCTTCTCGTCGCGGCGGCGAGCCAGTGTTGGGGCGATGAGGGCTACGAGACGGAAGAGTTTCTGAAGAGGGAGTACTCGCTGCTGAAGCCGTACCAAGGTAGACTTTGCCGGTTTGCTTGACGTGAGCTAGTCGGCTAGCTAGCGAGTGCTAACCTAACGTTAGCGTGTTTAAAAACGTTTAAATAACTTGTAACGCTATGTTTGGTAACTTAGCCAAATTAGCAGCTAAGCGACTGTCGAAAAGGTTATCTAAAGTTTGTTGCTTGAGAAAACTCTTGCCTGTGGTTGCGGTAGGTTGATCCTCAGATTTTTTTTTTTGTTGCTTTTTTTTATTTTTTATACCAAATCCTCACTTGTAAATTACGTTAGATAACTAGATTAATAACGTTAACGTCGGTCTTTTGATATAACGTTATATTATATAAGCACTAATTGCCCGCAACACTGCCCGTCACTGTTGACAAGTCGAGCTAAATTGCAACCAACACTGGCCGCTAGCTCTGGCACAAACTGCATAAACAAATCTGTGTAAGCAAATCTTTAACAGGAAACGTTTGTTAAGTAACTGGTTAAGCGGTCTAAAATGGCAGCTATAGTCATGGTACGTTATATACGATAGCAGGTGTAACGTTTGTTTAGAAAGAGTTTACTTCTGAACCGTTGTGGGGGCGAAAAATAACGTGGTTATTCAAAAAAGGTGAGGCATAACAGCACTAAGCCTACGGTTTTCATATAAACGTGTGGAAAAACGTACGATTACGTAAATTTACACACAGCCTTTGATAGGTTTCACTGTCACATCTTTGTTTCGCTTGCCCGTATAAGTTTATTAACATATTTCCCCTTTTAATTGCTCTTTTCATGACGTGCGCGCGCTCAGGTCTGGGCTCCTCGAGCTCTTCTCACTGGGACCTGATGGGCACTGCGATGATCACCACTGAGCATGTGCGGCTAACACCGGACTCGCCGAGCCGCCAGGGGGCAGTGTGGAGCCGCATTGTGAGTACAGCCCTTCTGCGGCCTTGCATGTCCTCAATCCTGACCCTTGGCTAGATAGTAACCCTATGGAGAGCCAGCATGAGCTCATCGAGGAGCGGAAGGCCGTCCCTAGAAAGTAGGTGGGCAAGTTCTTCCTCGGAGGAGGCGGATCATTGTCGGCCTTGCGGTATTAGCTTGTCCCGTAGTGATGGGCGGCAGGCTCATAGGGGAGGGCGAATCAAAAGAAATAGAGGGTATAATTGGCCACCAAAGTGGGAGAAAACATCAAAAACAAATTTAGTAGGAAAGGGAAGTTACAATTTGTGAGATTGATTTCCACTAAAAAATTAAAAAACATCCTGCAATCTCATTGGTTCGAGCAAGTTTTAGCCAGTGTTACAGTATAGGTCACTGGTGGAAATGGCTTCAATCCCAGCCTCCAATTGGAGCCCCACAAGGTCATGATTCGTCAAAAGGAACTTTAGATTAGATAAAATATTTGTATTGCCTGTCTTCACAGAAATTCTGTTTGCGTACATAAAAAGTGCATCGTTACAAAACTAGAAGCGCATTGTTAAAAAGAGAGAAGATGCACATTGTATACATAACATAAAATTACAATTACAATTACAATAACAATAACAATTAAACCATCCTGTGAGGTATACATCTCCCCCAAGTCAACCTAACTTCCCCGGTGCTTGTTAAGAAGGCTGATGGAGTGCGGGATAAATTAGTTCTTCAGCCTGTTCAGCTTGCACCGTGGGACTCTGAACCACCTTCCCGATGGTAGCAGCTCGAACTCCGGGTGAAGGATGTGGGAGGGGCCTGCTGTTCATTTTTGAGCCACGCGCGGAGTATTTGAGATTTGGCTGTCTTGGAAGCCTTGAATTACTGGATTGCCGATGACCTTAGAGGCCATTTTCAGCAGACTTGTCACCTTTGAACCAGGTTTTTGCCTGCACCATTACACTGTTGTACCACATAGTGCTGCAGTACTGTATGACACTCTGTATGGTGGAGCAATAGAACAGGTGGAGTATTTCCTGGCTGGCTGCGTAGGAAATACATGCGCTGCTGTACTTTAGCGCACACAAAATCCACATGGACAGACCAGCTGAGGGTGTGATCCATCTGTACCCAGTAAACCTGAGCGGACATACTGCATCTCACGTCAGAGAGTCAACCTGGTCTGGCTACTGTAGTACTGTAAACTGTACTGTACTTTGATATTTTCCTTGTAAAATGAAAATATATTTTATATAAATACAATTTATTATTATTATATGGTTTTATGATGGAGTGACGGGGTTGTGCAATATGTTGCTCCTACTTTTACTGATGGCACTATGTATGTACACTGCCTGGCCAAAAAAAGTCACCACCTGGATTTAACTAAGCAAATAGGTAAGAGCCTTCCATTGGATAATTACTGCAGTGATTAATATGTTTTAGCTGGCAACAAGTTATTTAACCCTAACTGATGCAGTGAGTAGCTTCTCATTTCTTAAACAACCATGTCGGAAGACATATCCTGTGGTCGTGCAAAAGATGTTAATCTGTTTCAGAAGGGTCAAATTATTAGCCTGCATCAAGCAAAGAAAACAACTAAGGAGATTGCTGAAACTACTAAAATTGGGTTAAGAACTGTCCAACGCATTATTAAAACCTGGAAGGATAGTGGTGAACCATCATCTTCGAGGAAGAAATGTGGTCGGGAAAAAAGTCTTGAATGATAGTGATCGGCGATCACTTAAACGTTTGGTGAAATCATATCGTAAAAAAATCAACAGTAGAACTCACGGCTATGTTTAATAGTGAAAGTAAGAGCATTTCAACACGCACAATGCGAAGGGAACTCAAGGGATTGGGACTAAACAGCTGTGTAGCCTTAAGAAAACCACTTGTCAGTGAGGCTAATTGGAAAAAAAGGCTTCAATTTGCTAGGGAGCATAAAGATTGGACTCTGGAGCAATGGAAGAAGGTCATATGGTCTGATGAGTCCAGATTTACCCTGTTCCAGAGTGATGGGCGCATCAGGGTAAGAAGAGAGGCAGATGAAGTGATGCACCCGTCATGCCTAGTGCCTACCGTACAAGCCTGTGGGGGCAGTGTTATGATCTGGGGTTGCTGCAGTTGGTCAGGTCTAGGTTCAGCAACGTTATGTGCCCAAAGAATGAGGTCAGCTGACTACCTGAATATTCTGAATGACCAGGTTTTTCCATCAATGGATTTTTTCTTCCCTGATGGCACAGGCATATTCCAAGATGACAATGCTACGATTCATTGGGCTCAAATTGTGAAAGAGTGGTTCAGGGAGCATGAGACATCATTTTCACACATGGATTGGCCACAACAGAGTCCAGACCTTAACCCCATTGAGAATCTTTGGGATGTGCTGGAGAAGACTTTGCGCAGCAGTCTGACTCTCCCATCATCAATACAAGATCTTGGTGAAAAATGTATGCAACTCTGGACGGAAATAAATGTTGTGACATTGCAGAAGCTTATCGAAACGATGCCACGGCGAATGCGTGCCGTAATCAAAGCTAAAGGCGGTCCAACTAAATATTAGAGTGTGACTTTTTTTGGACAGGCAGTGTATGTATGTATGTATGTTTGTTTGTTTGTTCGTATGTATGTAAGCATAGACGGACGATTTGATACGTGTCTGGTTTTTGTAAGGCAGCGACACAGAGTCCAAGACAAGTTTCCCTACGGGGACAATAAAGTATGTCTTATCTTATCTTATCTTATGAGGCAAGCTATCACGCATTTCCTCAGACTGCCCTCCAAAGTTTTTGAACACATTTATTTTTGGGTCACACCCCAGGAACTCATAGAGTGGGTTCTCAATGCACGGCCCATGCTGTTTTAATGTTGATTTTGTTTGGCTCACGGTCATTCATCCCTGGGAACATGCACTTTGGCCCTGACCGGAAAGTCAACAGGGTTGTGTGTGAGTCGTGATCACTCTTCTCCCCCTGCCCCTGATTGCCTGGTCACTTTTGGGCTCTGCTTTGTGGTCTGACCGCACAATTGAATCTACATTACTGGAACCTCTGACATCCAGTACAGCACTGACTAAGGCATGTCTGAAACACCCAGCCACAGCATAAACCACAGTTTTGCAAGTTAATCTAGGAAGCACTGATGCAATGGCATACATTTATTCTATGGATATCTCAGGACCGCTTCCTCTAAAAACCCCGCTAAGGACAATGGATTCAATCAAATGCACTTAGCCGCTGCAAATGCAATTCAGTCAAACCAGCAGACCTACCAACATGTACATACATTTTGCGTAGCAAAAGTGCGCGGGTGCGCGGGTATCACTTTAAACTATGCAAATGTGAGGCTTCAGTTAAAATGTAGCAAAGACCTAGAAGTTTTTGTGCTTGGACGAGAGCCAATCAGAGTTGAAGTCGAAGAACTACCATTTGTCTAGCATACACACTGGCGAAAGGGAAACAAACTGGACTTTTCTGGGAAAATATTGAATATTTTTAAACAAACAGGTCGAACTGGTTCCATGACGCCCACTGTGACTCAGGCTGAATCGGGTTCCAAGAAGAAGACTGATTCATTGTTCAATTTCAACATTTTTAGTATTACATTACATTTGTGGAGTGGCTCTGAGATCTGTGAAATATATGTTAAATTAAATAAAGGTTTACAGAGAAATCCATAAGCACAGACTCCTGTGTCCTGCATGCATATTTACCACTGCATAGCCGTGTTGTCCATAAGTGTTTTTCCTCTTCTTTTTTTTTTCCCCGCGTGATGCATGCATGTGTGTAGCCCTGTTATCTGCGGGACTGGGAGCTCCATGTTCACTTCAGGATCCACGGGCATGGGAAGAAGAATCTGAACGGAGACGGGATGGCCCTGTGGTACACAAAGGAGCGCATGCAGATCGGTAAAGGCCCTCACAGCTTCCACAACACACACGCACACAACCACAACTCACAACAATCAGTACTGTTTCTCCTGTTCGAGACAATTCTGAAAAAAACAATATTGAGTGCTGCTCCTCACGTTTATGTATTATAGCACATTTGAGTGTATGCTGCTCTTACATTATACCACATCAGAACAGCATTGTTGCAGTAGAGTATGTACGCTTACTTTTATGTTTATCTTATTGCAGAACATTTCTTAATGATTAAGTACTGTATACTTTTCAAGCTAAGCAGCACTCGCTACTGAAAACGTGTCTTGAATATCTGGATAGCGATCTCATTTTGTAAGTGTATTTAGTAAATTGATTCAGAATGGAGTTTGAGTGCTTATTTAATAATAATAACTCCAGCTTTCTGTTGAAATGATTGTGTGTGAGAGGTGGTGCCGGAGCTTTGTGAGCACTCAAAGGTTTTTTGCGTCTGCAGGTCCGGTGTTTGGTAATATGGACCTCTTTACCGGGCTGGGGGTGTTTGTGGACACGTATCCTAATGACAACAAGCACCAGGAGGTATCCCCATTCACCCGGTGTGCCTCCCTCTAGGCAGAGTTACCCCATTTATATACACACAAAATATACTTTTTAAAATTATTATTATTATTTCAGTTTGCTTTTTATGCTCTGTTCATTTCATTATCTTATCATTATTTGAATCGCTTCTGTTTTTGTGTTAGTGTTTTGGAGTGCTTTGTGCTGTCCTGCTGGAAAAGTGCTGTACAAAGAAAGATTATGATTATGATTATTATTATTGTTGTTGTTGTGGTTGTTGACGACTACTCTGGTCTTTTAGCGGGTCTTCCCCTTCGTCTCGGCGATGGTGGGCAACGGCAGCGTGATCTACGACCACGACCAGGATGGACGCCCCACAGAGCTCGGCGGCTGCACCGCAATCCTGCGCAACCTGAACCACGACACCTTCCTGATGGTGCGATACGTACGACGCAGGCTGACGGTAAGAGACTCAATGCACACGGAATATACACACAATGCACACACAATATACATGCAATACACACGCAACACACATGGAATATACACGCAACACACACACAATACATACGCAACAAACAGAATATACACGCAACACACGCAATACACACGCAACGCACATGGAATATACACGCGATACACGCAACACACAGAATATGCACGCAACACACACACGATGCACGCAACACGCACACAATACACACGCAACACACACGGAATATACACGCAACACACACACAATACACACGGGAATACACACGCAATACACACGCAACGCACATGGAATATACACGCGATACACGCAACACACAGAATATGCACGCAACACACAATGCACGCAACACGCACACAATAACGCAACACACGGAATACACACGCAACACACACGCAACACACACACAATACACATGCTCTCACTGAGAGAGACCCTGCATATGCGCACAGGGGATACACACGGAGTAAACATGCAATACACAGGCGACACACGCGATACACGTGGAATACACATGCAATACACACGCAATGCACACGGAATACACACGCACTCACTGAGAGAGAGACCCTTCATTAAACATTGAGCATATTTCAGGGGGTCTGGACAGGATGAGTTAGGTTGGCTCGCGTGTGTTGGTATTTGGTTTTAGAATGAATGTTTTCTTTTTCCCGTGATTCCCCAGGTCATGGTTAATATCGATGGGAAGCAGGATTGGCGTGACTGCTTCGACATGCCCGGAGTGCGGCTGCCACAGGGCTACTTTTTTGGGGCCTCGTCCGTCACAGGAGACCTATCAGGCAAGAACACGGAGCAAGTGTCTTCTGGAGCCCTGCGTGTAGATGTGTTTATAAATATGAAGGGGTGGTGTAGCAGTAAGAACATTTGACACTGCCAACTGCGACCGGGGTTCGATTCCACCAGGTAGCGCCAGTTCGGCTCTGGCCGGGAGTTCCACTAGGGGGCGGCAATTGGCTGTCCGCCCCAGGGTGGGGGGAGGGAAGCCGATATGAACTTGCTGCATATACGAGTGGTCCTGTGTGTTACGGCGATGGCTTGGCAGGTGCCGGCTCAGAGGAGGCGGTGCATAATGAATGAATGAATATGAAGGGGTGAATCCGATCTCATAACGGCCAACTAGTTTTTAAGAATGACGGAGGTCTTTTCAGGCCGTAGATGAACAACAGCATGACTGGTACGGTGCTCAAAGTACAGACGCAAATTCTGCTCTAGCGGACGGCACAGCGGCACCCGAGTCCATTTGGGCTGCGGGGGGCACCAGCTGGGTTGTTTTCATTCGTTGCCATGCAACAAGAGTGTGTTTTTCAGTAGCTGGCTAGATCGCTATTGCGTGGTCTCGTTGAAAACCATGACACCCGCTTTCGTCCTGACGTCACTGGTGGGAATGGCCCGTAGAGTTTAGATTTCGATTTGTAGGTTGACAGGTGTTGAACAAAATAGCCTAATAAGTTCACTTTTGTTTTTATTTGACTCAGACTAAAACGCTTTTTTTGCCCACATGATCCGGGGAGGTCACACCAAAGTTTGAGAGCCCTGAAGCTAAAAGCTCTTCTGCTGATTTTAAAGTTTTGATACAGCGAGAGCGTGCATCATGTGATCGGATGGTCCTATTATTATTTTATTTTTTTACTCTATACATGTTGTTGTTGTAATAAGGCCACATTTGTAAAAGAGATCTTTGTTCTCAATATGGCTTCCCTGAATAAATGAAGATAAAACGTATTTTTCTTTTTTTATATTACAGCACAAGCCCACATCTTGTGATCATAGGGTCTTATTACTGTTGTGCTGGGTCAAAAACTTCCGAGTTGTCATGCATCTTTCATCGAATCAATATTGTGTGACTCGAACACACATCCGATAAAACAAAATGAAATGTTTTTTCAGAAAATATCAATTTTCAGTTGTAGAAAGCTGTGTGCAGGGTTTGACGCGTCGGTTGCCCTAGTTTGTTCTATTCAGGACTGCAGTGGGTGAGCGGCACAAATGGCTAGTGTTCTCTCAAGGAAGGCAAGTTATTGAAAGCAAGAGAGGGGCGTAGCTTTGCAAATCAGGGGGCGTTTGCTTGTTGGCATTCGCCATCGAGACTCTCCTTCAAACTTGGGGGGACTAGACTAATGTTTGTAATGTTTCTCCCCCCCTCCAGACAACCACGACCTGATCTCTCTGAAGCTGTACCAGCTCACTGTGCAGCGCAGCAGGCAGGAGGAAGAGGAAGCGGAGGAAGAGATCATGATTCCCAGTGTGGATAACATGGAGCTGCGCAGTGGTGAGAACCACATACTCACACACACACACACACATACTCATACACACACACGCTCACACCTAACACATACACACACACTCACCTAACACATACACACACACACACACACACACTCACCTAACATACACACACGCTCACACACACTACATACCTGCACACACACCTCGCACATGTACACACATGTTCACACACACACACACACTTGCACACTTACACACACACACACACACACACACACACATGTGCACACACTACACATCAGCAGTTATACACACATTAGGCATTGACTTCTCAAAAGATCAATGATGTAGGCAGTGGAGGTGTTGCCTTTGGCTCACTTTTCTCAGCTGGTTCACCATAGGAGCAGCAATAGCCTTTCTAGAATAACTATTAGCTGTAGTGAAAGCGTAATTATTATTATTATTGACACGATTAGTTAATAATGGAAGTTGTGAATAAGGACTCCATTGAGTGCCTGTCAGGGTGTGTGGTTGTGGTTCTGGAATGGTCTGTGTGTGTCTCTCTCAGTGGAGATCGAGGAGGAGGGGATGAGTGGGATCACACTCTTCTTCACCGTGCTCTTCTCCCTGCTGGGCTGCTTCCTGCTGGCCGTCATCGCCTTTGTCCTCTACAGCCGCTGGACAGACAAACGCCGCAAGCGCTTCTACTGAGAGAGAGAGAGACACACCCTTCAAGTTGTCGCACGGCCTGAGGCAAAACGTGACACCTCTTACCAACGCACTAAGACACGACGAGCAATACACCCCCTCCTGAACCCTTATCAAGCCGCCCCCTCCAGTTCAGCCCCACAAGTGCACTTCAGTCCAAACGAGAGAGATCCCCGTTCGGCTCAGCAGTACAAGTGCCTCCGACGTCCTCCGCCAATGTGCATCGCTCTCTCTCCTCTCCTTCCGCCCGTCACGGTTCTGTTTTCAGTCTGGTGGTGTGTTTTGAGAGGTGGGCTGGCCATCACTGGCTTTAGTCACTGGCTTTAGCCCATCATTTCTTCTTTAGCGTACTGATTATTTTTTTACCTGCTTAAAAGAACAAGGTTTGATTACTGTCACTGTCATATTTTAATATTTTTTTTTTTTTTTTTTCTTCCTGCTGTCCATTTTCAAGAAATGGGTTCGTCAAACATGTATTGTCTTAATGTATTGTCTTAAATAAGGGGGAGGGGGAGGGTGGTGCAGGTACAATGAACACATACTTTAACGGCCATTTTAAGTCGAATTTCATCATCCAAGAGCGCTTATTCAGCTGGACTGCATGTTTATAGTGAATGTGCTGTACCAGACAGCCACAGTGTCATTACACTATGTGTGCCTGTCTCCTAGACAGAGCACATTCTTCTGCACTCATGTGCTGCTACAGTACTATAGTGTGTGCGTGCGTAGACCCCCCCTCTCCGATTCATGCAGAACTTTGAACTGTCTCTCCTCTGTTTGAAATGTAACGGGAAATCCTGGAATCTTTTTTTTTTTTTGTTTGTTTGTTTGTTGTAAAGATTATGATTTTGGCTATAACGGGCCGTCCGATCACTGTGAAGGTGTGGGTGTTAGTGAGGGTTCTCTCTGTGATTAATCCAGTCATCCCGTCGTCTCCTGTAGTTTTAAATGTGTTGTCAAAGGACAGCTGCTGTTCTTCTTGTTGTTGTTGGTGTTGCTAGGGAGCCTACAGGGGCCTCCCAGTCCGGTACGTTTGTGTGTGATGTGTCATGTTTACCAGCAGCCACTGAAACCCGTGCAGTTTGAGTAGTGTCTAAGGTTTGTAGTCCGGCCAGATCGGACACACTAGTTGCAAAATGCACGAAGGCTGGGATTTAAACGAAACTTTTCAAGCTCCCGCTACCCGCCAAATGTAGCTCTTGGTTGCAGAAATAGCTGTATGGGGCTTTGTATTTTCTTTAAAGGGTTGTTTATGAAGGGTCCATGCCTACATGATTACAGGATTTATTTCTCTAATAAGAATGCATGCTGTGCAATGTAAGTGGTTTCATACAATGTAGATCCCAACACATGATTTTTCTTACATTGAGATTTTTAAAAATGAAAATAATGTAAGCTACATGAGAAAAATATTCTTATAAACCTTTCAGAGAATTAATCTTTAAGTGGTGTTTAACATTAGGCTAAGATGGGCTCAACCTCCTGGTGCTGATTGGGATAGAATTAAGATCCCCTCCGTGTCTGAGTGTGAATGTGTGTGTGTGCGTGTGCCCTATGAACACAGGAAACTGAGCACAGAATCAACCCCTTCCTGCTGCCAATGTGCCCCATTCATCACTGTGGAGTTCCATGTGGAACAGCTCAGGATCCCAACAGCTAGATGTTCCTTCTGTGACCGCCCTCAGCATCTGGGCTACCCTTTAAACCACTCATGGTTAATGGTTGATAGTTCCTCAGAACCAAACTTGACTGTAATTCAGGGCTTGGCTGATAGGGGGAATTCAGTTGTACAGGTACACAGGCTAGAATTGCTGTTCGCTGAGATTAAACGTAAACAAAATCTGACCTGCCTGAGTTCTGATATTATTGTAGTTGTTAAATTTGTGGCTTTTAATTGCATTGTTTTTGTTAATTGTCTGAAAACATGTATCATGAAAGCTAGAAAACATTATATATATATATATATGAGAGAGAGAATTTTCATTTGTTGAGGCAGTGGGTATGTGGCCACCATACACAGTTAAGCAGGCTGCCATTGTCTCTGTATTTAAGCAGCTTTTTCCACATTTGTAGTGGGTTCTAAAAACCCATTTGTAAACCTTCATGCCTGCTGTAGACTACCACCCTACTCCCCAAAAGAGCACTGCTTGTGGAGTTCTTAAGAAAGGTAAAATCATTTTTAAAAATGCCTGACAATTGGACTGAACGGAGAAATACGAAACCCTGTCTCTTTCTAAACTCGCGGAAACTCGCCCGGCCTCAGGGAATTAGCTTGACCCGGAGGATGGGCGGCGAGTTCTCGTGCCCGACCTTTGACCCTGTCAGACGTTAGGATGATTGGGTTAGGATTATGAATGTTTGATTATAAAGGAGATTACAACAGAGGTTCATACATATTTTCTAGGATGGTGATTCTGATTGTTACTTATTAAATTGTAAAGAGACTAAATCCACATAAAAACAAGATGTATGACCATTTTGAGACATTGCTTTGCAAGAGACCTCTACGGTCTACGAGACATTCATACTCGTGTAGAAGCATTGATGCTCCAGTTGACATGTTCCGCCCTCCTGTTAGCTGTGGGCTGTACAACTGTAATTACTGTTCTGTGTAATGGATTGGCAATCACTTGTGCGCAGGCTCACGGTTAATCCCATGGTTTTAAGTCGCGGTGCTGAAAAGGACCATGCCGTTTGCGATTGTGAAGCCCGCAGCCGTGTCATTTCCTGTATCTCACCTTCAGGCCACGCCCCCCTTCCCACAACAGTTTCCTGTTTCTCGGGGGCCTTGTGCGAGAACCGCTGAAGTCAACGGCGACGGTACAAAAGAATGTAGTCTGAGACGGACGTGACTGTTCAGCGAGACGCGACCGCCTCCCGCTTTCGTTAAAACGACAGGGGCTTGAGAGAGACAGCACTGTAAAACTACACAGAGCATCTTAAAAAGTGGGACTTTTATCTGGAAACAGCCACCTGTGACGGTGTGGAGGCCTTCGATGAGATACAATAACGAGATTTAAAACAATCAACTCATAATCTGTATGTCTGAAACATGTAGTGCAGAAATTGTCAGTTTCTCCCAAATTTTGCACTTGAGTAGATTATGTATGTGTAATTATGTTTTATTCTTTAAATGTTACTGCGTACAGTTTAGAGTGAATGATCACCCACAGCCCTGTGCTCCCTTAATTGAGATCTTGACCATTGTCCAGTACAGGCCTCTTTAGAAACCACTTCACACCTCTCCCCCTTTTTTTTTTTTTTTTTTTTTTTTTTTTACATGAGCGAAAGCGCTGGTCTTTCTCCTGTGAGCAGGCGCTCTTAAGCCTTTGGAACGTTGCTTTGAACAGCAATGGGTCTTCCCTGAAGAATGTGAAAAGTTGCACTCATCTGTCATATTCGTTGTCTCTTCATAAACTGGGGGGTTTACGCTGTTCCTGCTGGGTGAAAACTTTGTTAGCCAATGATTTTGAGCAGAACTGGAATCTCAGTTTTGTGTTGTGTGTGAATTGGCAGTGTGATTGTGTGGTTTGTGAGTGGGCAGTGGCCAACAGTGTGCTGCGATTGGGACAGTTTGGGCCTTCAGATGCTCAGGCTTAAGGAATCAGCCCGTCCCTTTCCCGTTGAACCGGCGGAATCTGGGATGCTAGAAATTAACCAAAAAATGTGACGGCATATGGACTTGGCCCAATTGAAACCTTCCTGTGGAAACAACGGTCGAAGGCTGCCTGTGGCCTTCGCTGTATGTGGGTGTCTGTTTTTTTTTTTCAGAGCTCCGGCTCTCTCGATTTAATAAAAACAATATTTTTATGATCATATTTCTGTGTGATAACCTGTTCCACTAGTTTGATACAGAATTTAAGATGCTTTGTGTATTGTGTGTGTAATTATTTTGGGTTGTGTATTGTCTGTGTAATTTTCAACATCCTGGGGAAAAAGGTTAAATATATATATATATAGTTCTACAGAATGCAGGAAGAAAAAAAAAACACTATAGTATACTAAAACAGCCTTACGTATGTGACAGGGCTACAGTTCTAAAATGGCCCAAGCACAAACACCAATTTCTGCATACAGAAGATTGAGCACAAAGTGTGAATTTTAAGGTGGATTGTGGACTCGGTAACAGTAATCACAATACCTTAGGTAGTATGAACAATATCAGAAAAGGACAGTAATCGATCAAATCTAGCCTTTGGTACTGGAGTACGAAATCGTGACGGTTATTCTGTGCTTTAATACATGTGATACGGTTGCCTTCTCTGTGGGGAAAAGGCCAAATCTAAACCGTCTTTGAATAGATACGCAGGGATTTGGTCACGTGGTAACGTGGGGCTCCATGAGGCTCTGATGATCTTCCGCAATGGGTCAGGACCGTGTAATCACTGCAAGAGAATAAAAACCTACCTCTTCAGACTACTACCACTGACTGTACTTTAATTAACTGCCATCACCACTACATGTTTATAAAAAAGTTTTAGTTTTTTTTAAAACTTCCAGGCTCCAGAATTCTCACCAATCAACTCAGGAGACATGAGAGTGTTATCCTCCCCCAAAAAACGTAACACTAGAGACAACAGAAGAGTTAAATTGAGTGGAAATATATTTATTATCCGTAGATTTTATTATTTTTAAAAAAATACAATACAAAATCATGAATAAAGAGCAGAATCGTTAACAAACTGCAGCAGTAGGCTAAGATGCACTTAGTTGTACACTTTGGCTTGCTCAACACAGAGAAATAAAACCGTAGGATTGGATCGAGGACGATTGTGTCCTTTTCCTACGAGGTTTTATTTGTTTACTCCATTTGGCAAATTGTTTGGCCAAACAAAGGGCATAGAAAAATATCCCACCTTAATTACAAACAATCCTTTGTATTTATGTATATAAAGACAATTGTACTGCGCTATGGATTGTGGTTGAGAAGGATTGATGGAGATGGAGATTCGTTGAGAGTAGGGGTGTAACGGTACACAAAAATCGTTTCGGTACGTTTTCAATACAGCAGGGGAAAAATAAATGCAAAACATAAAATTGTTGACACAATTGAAAGCACAAATAATTTTAATGTATTATGAACTTTCTAAACAGTGGCTAATTGGCCATAATTTACTGATCAAAGTACTGAAATGCGGATGAGAGGGAACTTTGTAGCGGGGGCTCAATCACTTTCAACGTGTTTAAAACCAATGTTCTCGACAAAGTATGGTCGCAGATCTGCTACTATAAAAACACCTACGGTGTTTGTTATTGTTTCGCTCATTTGCATTCGCCATACTGACTACCAAGCTGGGCTGTGCGAAGTTAATCTCTGGTTCAGTGGTGTGCCATAGACCATCGATATAAAAACGTACGTGGGCTGAACGAACAACATCTTGCCCTTTGTGCAAGTTATATCTTCGGGCGGGCAACTCCTGAGTTTTGAATTAAGTTCCGCGCAAAAAAAAAAAAAAGGTTCTGCACGTGGGTTAGTGGTTAAAGTAAGACTGCATTAGTTCGGTTCACAGCGCGTGCCGAACTGAAAGTCCTGTAAGAATATGTGTACCGTTACACCCCTAGTTGCGAGGGATTGATGGAGATGGAGATTGTTTCAGAGGGATTGATCTGCTGGGCCCTTCCTTAAGATGGTGACCCAGCCCCGAGGATACCTGAGCTCAAACGTTTCCGCATAATATTTGGCTTTGTTGAGGGACCTCACAGGGCCATCACAGAGTGGCTTTAGGTGAGTGCATTCTTGTTCTGCGTCCATGCTAAAAGGAGGCCTGAAAAAGGCCCAGGAAGCAAAGCTACGACACACTTATCACAGCTTAGAGAAAACCGAGATGTAGCCCTGTAAGCGTGCAGCGGACAGCCACAACATGAGTGCTGAGAGGAAGCATTAGGCTACTTCATGTATGCTGGTGAAAGAACACTACTGTGTGCTTCTACTATGTCTCTCTTTGACATGTTCTAATTGGAAAACCAATGTACCAAGATGAGAGAAAGAACAAAATGTCCATGAAAGAAAATCAAGAGATTTCTGGCTTTTCACTGCCCCCTGAAGTACTGTAATAAAGAAACAAACATTTGCAAAGCATACACAAACAGAAAACTGGAAACAATAGCCAGTTTGTTTCACAAAGATAAATAGTACACACCTTCTACCAGTGCAGTTTACCAATATCACTGAGAATAGTATTGCTTCTGCTGACAGCCAAGGAATAAGGACAAATAAAGAGAGGGTGTAATGGCTGCACACACACCGCTGGGTCAGAGCTGTTGCATAGCCGAGTGTGATACAGTACAGTGGGGTACAGCAGAGACCCAGAGAGGTGGGCAAGGAGAAGGGGTTCATGGGTAATTCCAGAGCGGCGGGCAGTCCACAGGATGCATTGTGGGAAGAGAGTGGGGCCAACGATGACTCTGTCCTGAGGACGCTAGGCGTCAGTTCTTGCAATAAAGAAACTGTCAATCACTGTGCCCACAGTACAGTGAGGTATAGAACCCACCAATCAGCATGCATAGGGGAGGAGCCGATGGCCATGGTCCTGCAGCACCGCCTGGCTGGGCCCCAGTGGGGGGGCTCTCACGCTAAGTGGAATTTGTCTAAATTGGACAAAACGTTCTTGTCCTGTTGCCACAGCGTTCTGGAAACGTAGCACACTGTGGCTGCTTGTCTACCTGATAACCAACACTGAGTACCGTAGGGAAACAGAACTGCAGAGAACAGGAGAGGGGGGCCACACAGAGCGCACACACATACACACAGGCTCAACGCATAACAGACATACATACAGCTTCAACACACATATCACAAAGCAATTCAGGTTAAGTACCTTTCGCTCAAGGGTACAACGGCGGTGCCTCCACCTGGGAATCGAACCTGCAACCTCTGCGTTGCAAGCCCAGTTCCCCTAACCTTTACACTACACTGCCCCACCCATGTTTCCCAGCCCACACCAACCTCCTAAGGCAGCTTGGTGTCTCATGATTGACAGTTAAGTCAATCATGTTAACTCTGTTAGCGCTGACTAGGAGTGCTAGCATCTGCCCTGTACAGCACCTTTCACTTGGCCACATGCAGGCCGGAGGCAATCTAATCTCCCGCCCTGGTCCTGAGCATCAACCATGTTTTTCCTCCATCAGAACCCTTAATTACATAACTCAATGACTGATAGGAATCAAATTCAGAAGATCGTGAGTTCAATTTCACCAATTCAGAGAGAAATGCAGAATCTACAGAGCCTTGTAGAGCCTCCGAGGCTCACACCACCTCAGTGCTGCACAGCCGGACAACACCTTAAACTGCTCCGGTGGCGGATAGCGTAGTGGTGTAAAGAACAGAAGCTGCCCGTTCCTCAGGATCCATCACCTCGTTTCATGAGAATACACTGAGGAACTACAGAAACCTGCTGGGGCTTCTATAAATGGTGTCTGTAAGTGGTTATAAAAGGAATAATCAGGGGGCCCCGGATAGCGTAGTGGTCTAAGCATCCGCTTTGCGAATGAAAGCTGCCTATTACAGCCTGTTGGCACAGAGCCGACCGGTCCTGGCCGAGAGCCCTGATCAGGGGCAGCATTTGGCTGTCCACCCCAGGGGGAGGGTGAGCCGGGTGAGCCGTGAAGTACGTAAGGGTGTCTCCAGAACGTGGGTGGGCAAATTCTGTCTCGAAGGAAGCGGAGTATGCTGCCCTCAAATATTTAGCTTGCCTTATAGAGACGGGTTCGCCGTGAACCTCGTGAACCTCCCCACAAGTTCATGTGGGGAGGGTAAATCAAAACAAATAAAGGGTATAATTGGCCAAAATCTTGGGAAAAAATCTGAAACAAATCATAAAAAAAAAAAAATTACATTTAAACTGCTCTCTTTTTCTGATGAGCGCACATCAACAGCCACGTTCGTACACCCCACAGGTACGGAAGCGCCAGTGCATAGAGACAATCAGTGGAATCTCTGTATCCAGAGCACAGCTAACTCAACATCGTGCGCAGAAAGCAACAGTGGTTCACGCTACGTTTGGTCAGACTCTACTGTTCACCATCAGATGAGCTGGTCCCCCAAAGCCAACTCGATGACTTTTGACCCCTCTGGACTTTGTCTTTGGGCAAACACCTTCAAAGTGACAGTAAAAAAAAATCCATTCAGTCAGAATGATGTTCATAGTCTACTGTTCCTTACACGGGGCTTCAAAAATTAAGCATGTTTTTTATTTATTTGATCCCCTATATTTCTCCCGATTTGGAAAGCCCAATTTTGTTTGTGTCCCCGCTGAAACATTAGGGCACAAAGCAGAGATCCCCCCAGGGCTGGGGGAGAAACCGATTCAAAATGGAGACCAGAAGCTAATCTGAAATCAGAAGCAAAAATAAACCGTTTCTCCCGTCACATATAAGCCCAGAGCGGGGCTCCATGCAGCATCTGAAATGTCTATTATATCTGTATCAGTCAAGATAGACAAAATAATCATCATCATAATAATAATAATTATAAGGCATAATATGGAGCTTGCATTAGTGAGCACAGGATGAGAATAACAACAGTAATAACCTTATAATAACCGTAATAATGAGTATAACAGTGATAATAAGTCTTTAGTTACACAGCTGAATCCTCCTTGCCCTGACTGTGGATCTCTTGTCTCAAGCTTTGTCCCTCGTGTGAGAGACTTGTGGCATTTTAAAATCACAGGATCACGCCCCCCACTACAGGCCACTTTGTTCACAGGCTCCATTACACACAACCACCTGGGGGAAGGGGGGCTGGGGTGTACCTGCAGGTGTTGGGATGGCTCCCCCTGTCCCGCACTGGGGCGGGGCCGTGACACTGCGTGTTTTTTTTTTTTTTAAAACCTCCTTCCTCCTGACGTCTCATAAACCCAAACAGGAACCCGACTCCGTGGCCAATCCGACGTCTGCTTGCAGCTGTGCCCTACTTTATTATGCCTCTGCAAACAAAAACATCCCGGCCTGCTAAAAGCAGAAAATGGCAAGGCAAAAAAAAACAAGAAAGGAAATGCTCCTCTCCTCTGTTTTAAGGCAAGCTTAGATTGTGTGTGTTTTTGGTTACTGCTGCCAGACTCGTTCGTCTAGTGCTGGCGGTCAGGCCAGGAGGGTGAGTGGAGGTGGGTGGGAGAGGCAGGCAGGCGTGTGGGTGGAGAGCGCGACAGATTCCAGACCTTTTCACACCGCGGCGTAACTCTACCTCCATCAGAGCTCCTCCTTCACCTCCCTGTCCAATCACAGGACTCCATTGCCTCGGCCTCCTACTCCAGCCCACACTGGACGCGACAAAGGTGAGACCGTCCACGAGACTTAAAAACGAACGAGCCTCGAGACAAACACATTAAAAAAACCTATGTTAGAAAAAGACATACCAGCTACAGTTTATGCATTTCCACCATCATCACCATCACTATCATGATTAGTATTATCATAATGAAGTCCTACTCGAAGCCTGGCTGTGAGCGCGGCTATGATCACAGCGTTAATGATGGCGATGACCGTGACGGGCCCCCGCCCCTCCCCTCCCCTCCCGCTCAGAACGGGCCCCCGCCGTGGGCCTGAGGGGACGGCTCTTTGCACCGGAGGGCGTGGAGCTCGGAGCAGCAGTCCCCACCAGCTCCCTGGCACAGCCTTCCTCCTCCCTCCTCCTCTTCCTCCTCATCTCCCCCTTTAAACGACGACTCCTCCTCCTCCTCATCCATGTCCAGTCGACACACGCAAACCTCGATCCCAGAGTCGCCTGTGACATGCCTCTGCCGGGTTCCTGATTCCTCATGGTCTCCCTCAACCGAAGGCACGCCGGGCAGCCCCGCCCCCGGCTCTGATTGGTCCGGGCCCAACGCCTCCCTCGCCGCCTCAAGCCAAACTGCAGACCGCTCTGCCCTGGGCTCCTCCCCCTCCAGGGGGCTCTCTGTCGCCACGGCTGCCACTGATAGAGCGACGGGCAGCAGGGCGGTGGGGGGGGGAGCCTCGGAGTAAGGTGGGGGCGGAGTCGGCGGGTGTCCAGCCACCTCTTCGTAGTCCGGGAGTTTGCAGTCTGTCCAGAATCCTAATATCGAAGCAGAAAGAAAAAAATCCTTGTGAAAAAAATTGCTGGATGCAATACATTTCATAATACCAATGGCAGGATTTTTGAGAATTTGTGGGAAAACTTCTTACTTCTCCTAATAATAATAATTATTGGCCTAACAAACTTGCCGTCGCCATCAAACAATTTTCATTAGATTCATGCAGGTGAAAACTCCTGAGAAAGGCCACTCCCACAACAGCGAACCCTGCCTGCAGTGCACAGAGGGACTGACAGACGTTGGCACTGCTGTGTGAAAGACGCATGCGGTGGCCATGCTGGGAGCAGTGGGGCAGTGCTCTAACTGCAGTGACTCAGCTAGAGGGGGTGAGAGGTGCCTCAGTTGCTGCTCTCATCTCGGGGGGGGGGGGGGCACCTAATGTGTGCTAACATGCCCCCCACCCCGATGTTACCGAGGCCATAACAGTGACAGAATGGGCCTACAGTTGCAATTAGGCATTCAAAATTAAGGAGAAATATGAAGGGGGGCGGGGGTGCGGTGTGTGGCTCAGTAGGTGGAGCATGGTTCTGTGTGGCCCAGTAGGGAGAGCATGGTTCTGTGTGGCTCAGTGGGTAGAGCATGGTTATGTGTTGTTCAGTAGGGAGAGCATGGTTCTGCGTGGCTCAGTAGGTAGAGCATGGTTCTGTGTGGCTCAGTGGGTAGAGCATGGTTATGTGTTGCTCAGGAGGTAGAGCGTGGTTCTGTGTGGCTCAGTAGGTAGAGCATGGTTCTGTGTGGCTCAGTAGGTAGAGCGTGGCGCTGACAACGCTTAGGCTGTGGGTTTGATTCCCACTGGGACCACATATACTGGAAAAATGTATGCATTCACTACTGTAAGTCGCTTTTGGCTGCAAGCGTCTGCTGAATGGCATATCTCAGTGTGTTGCATTATGACACAAGATGCCTTTGAAATCTGCCGTACGACCGACACTAGGCACAGGAGTCCGTGTGCCCGTTGTCCCGGAAACTGGTGGAGGAGTGAGGGGAGAAGGGAAGCCCACTCACGCAGATTGAGGGGCGGGGCCGAGACGAAGGAGCTGGATGCGCCCTGGTATGCCATCAGGCTGATCTCCCTCTGTCGCTGTTCCTGCTGCAGCCTCATCTTGACGCGTCGGTGGCGGTACGCACAACAGCAGCTGAGCATGATGATGACCGTCCACACCAGCCAGAACCCTGAGGACCACAAAAACCTCCCGGTGGATACTGTGTTCCACCCCTACCCCCACCCCCACCCCCCACCCCCACACACACACACACACACACACACACACACACACACACACACACAACGCGCCGATCTAGGACCCGCTATGCTAGGGTTGTCAATTGTCCTGTATTAGCCGGGATGTCCCGTTTTTGGGCCAAAATTAGCTCGTCTCGTACGAGATGTTCCTTGTCCACGTTACAATATACAATATACAGTATGTGTTGATTTACATCCGTACAACACAATACCCACTTCGCCCCCAGTGCCCCGCCTTCTGTCCCATATTTGGATGATAGAAAGTTGGCAACCCTACGCTATTCTAACAATAACCTTGACTCAAGGTGATGTAGGAAATCAGTGGCTATCAAGAGACAATGGCATCACAAGGGACCACGTTCACCCATGATCCCACGAGATGGAACTCTTTCGAAGGAAAAGATTTGCCTTCAGCGCAATCAGACATAAACAACATGTTGCAAATACACTGCCTTCTCATTTTTTGCTTGAATAAATTCAAATGATATATTTCTATGTAAATTATACAACCAGTAGAATTCTACACCCAACTGGTTCCGTGTGGCTCAGTCGGTAGAGCATGGCGCTAACAACGCTTAGGTTGTGGGTTCAATTCCCATTGGGACCACATATACTGAAAAATGTATGCATTCACTACTGTAAGTCACTTTGGTTAAAAGCGTCTGATAAATGGCATATATATGTCACAAATCAAGGCTGTTCATTTTGTCAGTATTGATAAAGTCAGGAAAATAAGAGTAAGGACGTACACCACAGCTCGTAGTAGTAGGTGCAGCATTCCGTCTCTCCGCAGCAGTACCCCATCTCACAGCGGTACTGCTCATTGTTCACCCCAAAGCAGAACTCCTTCCCCTTAAACACACAAAAACATAACGTTTAATCCAAGTACAGCCAGTTCAAAATGCTAATCATGCATAGCAAAACGAATACAACACGCAACTTTGTTTTCAGAAATGTAACGCATGTTCCCATTTTTATGTTGCGGTTTATATAAACAAAACGGTAGCATTTTATTAATTTTGCTACAATTTGTTTTGTGTTGTTAAACCAGCAATATGTGTGAGATTTAGCTAAATTTACAGTCTATATCAAGCTATTACTAGCGGCCGGTAGTTCTCAGTAACGAGGCAACAAGACGACGAATTTAAATCATACAAAATAAAGAAAACCGGTAGCGACCACCGTAGCTATTAACTAGCCAGTAACCGTTATAACAAAGTATAACAGCGAACTATAAGGTTACTGTTTGTTGTGGCTAACTTAACCAAAACAACATCGTCAGTTGAGCTAGCTAACAAAAAAACAATCTAGATAGCAGGCAATATGACTGAGACCGAAGAGTCATATTTTAGGTTTGGGACAAAGCAAGCAAGTGAAAAACAATTTAGCTAGCTAGATATATCGGACGGCGCAATATAATAAGTTGCTGCACTAACTAGCAATGCCTTTCTCCCATCAAGAGGAAAACAAGTGGGCCCTCTTAAAGCTGTGAACCACGGGCTAAATTGACGACTCTACTCGACCCCCGAACACCCAAGCCCCTGTTTACCTGTACCAGACACGTTCCGGTGTAAAGCAGACAGAAAATGGGTCGCAGCGCTTTCTGTGGCATATTTCGGTCGTTCCGTTCGATGGCACTACGATACGTCTGATATGTAACTACAACTGAAATAAATAAATAAAATCAACTTAAATTCTTAACTGTTAACGATAGCTACATGTTTTTCCACGTCGAGAAGCTAGCTAAATAGCTAGCTCCCTTGCTAACGCTATGAATACGCCCAGGCGGAGGTTATTAACGGTAGCAGGCTAGCTAAGCTCATGTAGCTAGCTAGCAAGCTAACTAGATGGCTCACCCGTTGCCATCGGGGGGCAGCAACGTTCGTGATTGCTAGTAGTAAACACTGTATACACAGTAAACATTGTAACATTACCTATCCGCAACTGCACTTGTTTTGTTTTTACCCAGTATGTTATATTGCATTGCACGTAAGTAGGGTACAACTTAAGACACCGTTTTATAATAGCTGACTTTAAACAAGGGAACAAATTTGATTTAAAAACACATTTATAATAGCTGACTACATTTTCCCTATCTGATAAACTGTAGATGTGCAGGTGTTTGTGTGGGGGATACTGGGAATATGCTCAGATGTAGTGGTTGAATTGTAATAAACAATCGTTTAAGGCTGCGGTTTGGTGCGGGGGGAAAGGAAGAATGGCATTCTTACAACGAGAACAGAGTTCAAAACGGCTGGCATGAAAGTATTAAAATGACGCAACGTTTATGCTTACACAGTTATAGTAACAAGTTCATGTTACTTGTGTTACACCACTCACTCGCACACTGACCCACACACATGCGCACATACAGTTCACCGAAGAGTCACTGCGACTCACATTATATTTTCATTTCAAGTCCTTGTTTAAGATGTGTATCCTCCATCAAGTCAACACTATAAACTAAATTATCAATTGAATGGTCTGCACTCCACTGACTCTTTACATTAACTAACTGCCATTACCACTGTCTACATGTTTTGTTTTAAACTAACTTTTCTTTCCCTGTGCTACAGGTACGATGTGCAGCTGCCAACAATGATGCCTATTGCAGTGTTACTACACTGATCTCTTGCACTAACCATGATTATTCTTACCATGTATAAATGCACGTCTTGTAAATCGCTCTGGATAAGAACATCTGCTAAATGTCTAAAATGTAAATGTATCTATGGCACTGTTGAAGGCAAAGGGAGTGGAAAGAGCATTCTTAAGGACGTCCCCTTGGATTTGGTATCAAAGTAAATATTGTCCAGCTTATGCTGTTTATACTGCCAATATACAGTAGAGACTGCTTTGTCAAGGGGAGCCTTTCCGATCAATGACATGGATTATTTTTGGAAAATATGTGTAACTCTTCCGCATAGCCACTAGATGGCGCCAATTCTCCATTATCCCCTCATACCGAAATCCCCCCTCATAGCATACAGTTGACTAAGAGACTGCCCGATGGTGAACTTGGGGACTGGTGTGAATTTATGACACTGTGTAAAGTTGAGTGTTTTTCCTTTTTATTGAAATGTTAGTCAGTTATGCCTTCACATTTACGGTGGCGGGAGATGTACGACACAACATGTAAAATATGCATCACCACTAATAGTTCATTGATCAATCAGTCCATACCCAACAATGAGAAAGATTCATTCAGTATTTCAAACAGTCTTGCAAATATTGAGCAAATTATTTTTCCGATTCCTCTGCAGTTGTAAAAGCAAGCTGTCTCACAAAAGACGATACAAAATGGCCTTTCGGTGTTGTTTTTCATTTTGTGTATAAACCTTATCCCCCACAGCCATAAGCAAATCACCCACCACTGACAATCCCCACTTTAGATCAAATGCATCAACGATTGCTTTTAACGTTGTATAACGCCTCTAAATTGAAGTTCACAAAAGACAACGCTAGTATCTCTTCCGCTCTTGCACGTAACAAATCACTTAAATGCTTCCATTCGATTACGGGAATACCCCACCTTGGTCATGGCGAATCAAAAGAAGCAATTACATTTTCCCTTACTTTTTTTGACCCAAGCCTCTACTGAGGAACTGAATTCTTATTTTTACATAGTCGGTTTCCTCAATCCCCGATCCCTGATGAGTTCAATTTAGGCACTCCTCATCACGCAGACAATTTTGGTCGCAATAAAACAAAAGGCGTATGGCCTTGACCTTCAATATTCACTCCGAGTAAAGGTCTACAGCACAAGCGTATGTGGACCCCGGACCCGGCTTAACGACTCTTAATAGCCTGCGTAATGGAGATTTCATCATCGCGACAGCCCCAAGGTGACGCAACGAAGGAGCTGGGTGGGATTCTTTACGCTGCTTCTACGTTCTCCACGCTCTCTGGATCCACGCTGATTTCTAGTGGAACTACATACCACGTGTTACGAATTTATACAGATGTGCTTTAATAAAAGCTAAGCAGGCAGATTTTTACAAATAAATTAAATACATTTCTCACACCCAGAATAGATGTTTCACCAATGGTAATAACAGGGTTTTTCCTCTCTCACTCTCACTCTCTCATACAGACTTCAGTGATGAATATGGTGTTGTAATGGCCATGCAGAAAACAAAAATTCCAATGTCAAAAATGCTTTGAAGGGAAGGATCCAATGATGGATGACCTGAGCTGCATCAATGCTGCAGTTACCATGGTATTGTTATATTTTGCATTATCTGTTCGGTTTGTTTTTGTACTTCGTTTATATCATTATTTATCATTCATTCACGTTCTGTTCCCCGTCTGTCATTGTTCCTTGTTGTTCGAGATCCACTCTTTGTCTTTGTCATGCACTTCGGGAAATTCTACTTTACGGTTTTTCTGTCTTAGTTTCTTATCTCGTTTTACTTCCTTCTTTCTTTCTATAACACTTTGTATATATTAGTTAGATGTATATAGTACTAACCTACTAATCTACTAACATTAGGGATTTAGATTAAGTTACTAACATTACTAATTATCTCACGCTTCTATCTATCGCTATCATTCTCTCTCTCGTTGTCCTATCCCTGTACGCTCCTCACGTTTCGCTTGTTCTGCACGCAGATTCTCTATGGGTTCCTCCCCTTCGAACTGTGCACGTGTCTGCCTGCTCTTCCAGGTCGTATATTGTCAATGTGTCTATGTGATTCCCAGTCCGTGTCTTTCGTTTCCCCTTGTTATTGTATTAGTGAATCCTATCGTTCTCACCTGTGTTCCTGCCCTTCTCTCCTCCCAGTCACACCTGATTCCTATTGTGTTTCCCTTCCCTGCTTGTATATAAGTTCCGTGTTTATGCTCACTCCTTGTCAGAACGCTGATCATCATTCCCTGTGCTGATTGTTGTAAGCCAGAGTCTGTTGCATTTTCCCGAGACACCCCTTCTGTTTTCACTTCGAGTTTGCCTGCCGATTCTGTTTTGTTTGCCTATTCTGATTTCTTGGTTTTTACTTTTTGGGTTGTTTGTTGACTACTCTCTGGATTTTGATTTTGTGTCTTCGCTACTCTGTCTACTGGTTTTGACCCCTGCCTGAATTAAACGTTCCTTTTTGCCTGATCCTGGTCTGCGTCTGGGTCCTTATCCCATACCTCACAGGTATTACCATGGAAGGTATTACACTTGAACAGGCATTAGTCAAACCAAGGTTCTGGTCCAATGCTAGTCCAGGATTTGGTCCAGTTTTTGCTCAAAAAGACATGCATATCAGGGGCCTCGGATAGCGTAGCAGTCTCAAGCACCTCGCTTTGCACCTATCACAGCTGCGGTTCAAAACCCGACTGCATCAGTCCAGCTCTGGCTGAGAGCCCCGATTGGGGGTGGTGTTTAGCTGTCCGCCCCAGGGGGAGGGGTGAGGGTGAGCCGGCATGAGCTCGTCGAGGAGCGGAAGGGCATCCCTAGTAAGTAGATGGGCAAGTTCTGTCTCGGAGGAGGCGGATCATCGCTGGCCTCAGAGAATTAGCTTGTCCCGGAGAATGGGCGGCAAGTTTGTGGGGGGAGGGTAAATCGAACAAAATAGAGGGGATAATTGGCCACTAAATTGGAGAAAAACTGGAGAGAAAAGAAAAAAAAAGGCATGCATATCCATTTTATTTGAAAGTAACAGGCCATACAAAAGTTGGCCTACAATATTCAACCTTTTTTAATTTTCTGTCCATTTTAAGTGTCTAAGTTTAAACTTAAGTGTTCTACGTTTTCACAATGAGATTACTATAAAATGTGAGTGAGTGTGTGAGGGGAAAAATGATAATAGGACCACAACCAAATTAAAGAAAGGAAAATGGAAGTACAAAATAAAAAGAAGTATTCAACACAAGAGGACAAATAATAATGGCATTTTGGTTTGGATGTCATAATAGCACCGAATTGGAGTATGAAGGCAGTGCAGCAGTTGTAACTAAGATAAGGATAGATGTCACAGTTTAATAAATAAATAAAAAAGATTATTATTATTATATTATATCCTTTGAAGGGGAGTAATCATTTTTGTAATAAATGACAGAACAGCTAAGAATATATGATATCTCTTGAGTGAATATCCATTAGTATGGCAACATCTTCAGTGGCCCCAATGTGTGTTGACCACTAAAATATAACGATCAACATGCATGGTTTCATTCCTGTTTTGTGCGGGATTTGCTTGTAGTTCCACTGTCAAATGTGTTCATAGGACCAGGCTAGCATTCATTGCATTTTATGCACTGAAAAAGAAGAACGTGTGAGTCGTGGTCATTTTTTAAAAAGTGGAGAAGGGAGGAATTTTTCAACATCAGTGCTGAAATAATGTTGCCTGTGGTGTAAAGTGGGAACACTGGAGGCCACCATGCGAGACAAGTAATAAGGACTCCGTCTGTGTGTCGCCCACCTCCATATTACTTCACCATTAACATCTGATCCTCGCAACGCAACAAAGCAAATCAGCAGTACACAATTACCACAGAACTCATTAAGCCTAGGCCTCTTCTCTTTAAAAGAAGAGCTTGTTAAAATGATTAGATCACAAAGTGAAAGGGATATAAAACCAGGCAAAGTAAACAATGCAGGAATTATTCAAGTCAGTAAAACAATCAGACCTAACTACTTTCATCTCTCCCCCCCTTCCCGTCCTCAGCACAGAGGGGCAGCCAGGCCTGCAGTAGGCCATAAATCATGGGAATTTCCCAGCCTATCACCCCAGCACACCTCCCTCCTACACAGGGGAAACACAAGACAGATTGACAGAGAGGGAAGGAGAGAGCTTAAGCACCTCTGTCTTAATTAAAATTGTTTGTGTCACAGAAAACTCAGCTGCTTCCCAGCCTGCTTATCTCTCAATTACAACGTGGTGTGTGTGTGTGTGTGTGTGTGTGTGAGAGAGAGAGAGAGAGAGTGTGCATGTGTCTGTGTGTCTGTGTGTGCGTGTTTGTATGTGTGTGTGTGCTCGTGTGTGTGTGCATGTGTCATGCGTGTGTGTTTGTGGTGTGTGTGCGTGCTCATGTGTGGTGTGTTTGTGTATGTGCATGTGTGTGAAATTGTTTGTGTGTGTGTGTTTGTGCCACATGTGTGTTTGTGTTGTGCATGTGTGTGTGAGTGTACGTGCGTGTACGTGCATGTGTGTGTGTTTGTGGTGTGTGTGCGTGCATATGTGTGATGTGTTTGTGCATGTGTGTGTGTTTGTGTCGTGTGTGTGAATGTGTGTTTGTGTTGTGCGTGTGCATGTGTGCATGTGTGTCTGACCTACACAGTACGCTCACCATATTATCACAATGCATTCATTTGGCAGGTGGCCTTGTCCACAGCAACTTACAGAACATGAGAAAATACACCACAGAGAACATAGCAATTTTGCAGCTACAGTGCACCCTGAACAAACATTAGCATTGCCTGCTAATCAGCACATCAAGAGCATTATGGGCTCACTGACCACTGACACAGTCAGTAAGAGAGTGCAGCGACTCATCGCCTCCCCACCCTGGTCCTGCAGCTGCTGTCCAGCCCCATGCTGCCCCTGGCAGACGCACAAATCTCCTCCTGACCCACCATTATAGAACCACCACAA
This sequence comes from Aldrovandia affinis, assembly GCA_029706075.1. NCBI lineage: Eukaryota > Metazoa > Chordata > Actinopteri > Notacanthiformes > Halosauridae > Aldrovandia > Aldrovandia affinis. Next base: position 8,221,258 of record JAINUG010000014.1, on the reverse strand, counting down.
ATCCTGGGTTTCCATTAAAAGAAAGTTCCAGCGCCTTCACAATTATTTAATTTTTTTTGGTGACAAAAGGCATTCAAAGGTCCATCTTTTTTGTTCTCCCCAAGACTCCTAAAGCTGTCAAAATATAAGCCACCTCCTTAAACAAGGCCTTGTTGAAGGAGGGAATCTCCGACACATCTGTCTGCTTCTCTCCACGGACGTGAGCTTGGACCTGAGCCTTCACGCTCTTACTTTGCGTAACATGCACAAAGACGCACAAACCCCGCGGATCTACCCATGTCAGTGCATGTAGGCTTTCGCAGTTGGCTGCTAATTGTTCAAAGTTGTAAAGCTAATGGAACAAACGAGGCAGGGCTCGGGTGAGAACAACGTGACACCTTGTAAAAAAAAAAAAAGAGTCAGGGGATTAGCCAACAGGGCCGGCTGATCAGCTCTACACCATCGTTGCTTGTGGTGTTTGTGGTTTGGCGAACGTCTCAGACGCTCCTGGGGTTTGGAGAACAGTTATGATTTGAATGTTGAGACTCCAGAAACGTGTGCATTTCACAACTAATTCAAACACATACAGTATACCCACCAGATTCAGGGATATATTTCAGCACACTCCACGTACATTTCTGTACCAGATACCAATGTAACTCATCTGTTTTTGATAAACACATTTTAAATATAGCAATTAGATTGTGTAATTGCATGTTTAACTCTTTGCTTTCCCTCTTTAAGGGCCTGTTTGGAGGTAAATGTATCACTAGGTATGTAGTATCTACAAGTTAGTAAAATAGCCAGTAAATGGGAAGCAACCAGGAAGAAAACAAGTAATACAATGTACATGTCATTAGCATGGGGTATGGATCAGGAAATGGATATGTAACACAATGATGTGGCTGGTATCTTTCATCCGTGGCATGAGATGTAAAACAGTACATTCTAAAGATAATAACGTCTAACCATTTTCCAACAACAGCTGCTTACCTACACATTACTAGATTATAGTTTTTATAATATTTTTTTGAAAAATATGTCACAGTTACTTAATTCATTTGTTTGTTGTTTACTTGTCATGTTCGTTTCTAACTAAAGTCCAAAAGCCTCTGACTGCTCCATTGACAGATGCTGATTATCCTAGCCCATGGAAAGGGCTTTCTCTCCACAACCACTATCACTCTAACAAATGACAATTAACCTCCATAATATAAGGTTGTCATTTTGTCACAGCCATCTGTTAGAAGAACAGGTTGCCTTCGCAGAGTGCACACAGACTGAAACAGCGTTTCGGCATGGAGAGGCTCCTGTTCAAATTAGACATTTTAACGAGAGGTGCCATTTTGAGTTTGAGTTCAACACAATGTTTGTTCTTCTATTTTCCACGTCACGTATGTGGTCGGACTATAATACGCATGTTTTAAAAATTATTATTAAGCCTCTGTAATTCTATGCAAAAAAACAAACAGAAATTGCTTTCTTAAAAAATGCCTTTGTTTGGGGCCTCAGGTTAAAGCATTCGCCCGGAGTGCAAGTTGCCCACTGCAGCCGCGGTTCAAAACCTGGCTGCACCACCCTGGCTCCGGTCGAGAGCCCCGAACAGGGGCAGTGATTGGCTGTCTGCCCCAGAGTGAGGGGGGTGGGTGAGCCGGCATGAGCTCGCCGAGAAGTGCGAAAGGCATCCCTGCACGGGAAACACTGGCTTGCCTCCGAGGACGAGTGGCAATTAACATGCAATTAAGTAAAGTTTACACTCAGAAGAGTGTAAAAGCCAGTAAAAAGGTTCTGTGTGGCTCAGTAGGTAGAGCATGGTTCTGTGTGGCTCAGTAGGTAGAGCATGGTTCTGTGTGGCTCAGTAGGTAGAGCATGGTTCTGTGTGGCTCAGTAGGTAGAGTATGGTTCTGTGTCTCTCAGTAGGTAGAGTATGGTTCTGTGTGGCTCAGTAGGTAGAGCGTGGCGTTGACACTGCTTAGGTTGTGGGTTCTATTCCCATTTGGGACCACATACACTGAAAAATGTATGCGTTCACTACTGTAAGTCCCTTTGTATAAAAGCGTCTGCTAAATGCCTTATATTATTTTATTTTTTTTTAAAGAAGGGCAGTGAAAGGTTGTGCCCATCAGTGGGGTCTGGTGTTCCTCAACCACATCGGTTTGGCTGTGTTCAGAGCTCCCGGCTGCTTGTTTGGGTTTCCTTGGTCTTTAATTGCATTTGCCCTGGGAATGATAAGGGGAGTGGGCTGAAGCACATTCCTCCCATTGCAGCTTTGAGGTCTATCTCTCTGCTGTTCACACCCTTGGCCCTAACGACTCTGAACGGGGTCTCGGGAAGTGAGGCCAGGGGGGCAATAAAAGGAGGGAGGCAGTGGGGGGGTTCAGGCAGGGAGTCACGTGCTGGAGTACAGACATTTTCACACCTCCCTGAATTAAACTCTGAGAAGGGAGCAGGAGGAGGGGGGATAAGTAGTGGAGACTAGCAGGACGGGCTGAAGAGGGGGACACAGTGCCATACGAGGATAGGAGGAGAGAGGGGGTGACCTTATAGAGGTAATGTGTACTCTGTGCCATTTCCGAAAATGGAAATATAACAATATATAATTATATAAAATGATAAAATGTGATGTAATGTAATATAATGTCGTATAATGCCCTGGTGGAGTTAATCAATGGAGCTGAGCCCATCTCGGGTCCTCTGAGATAGCATTAAATGCTTTATGAACGTGAAACGTATGAAGAAAGCGCAGGACAGTATGATTGGCTACACGTGTAGGGAGGTGAAATGATCCAATTCTACACACACCCAATTCCTCATCTTTATTTATACTTGAATCCATTTTTTTACCCAGATTTTTTATTTGGGCTTGTAACTCAGAGGTTGAGGTTTGATCCAAATTGTACCGTTGAGCAAAGGTACTTAACCTGAATTGCTTCAGTAAAATATCCAGCTGTGTAAATGGGTTGTATGTAAAGAAATGTAAACTGTGCAAGTCGCTCTGAATAAAAGTGTTTGCTAATTGCCTGTAATGTCATGTAATGGTAGGCATATCTCATTGCTGCAATGCTCTCTGTGAATTTGGAAGAGATTCTATACCAGATGTTGTGGCTCATCCACACACTAGAACAGTATCTTAACAGGATGCAGACCTAGGGGTTTATCCACATGAACCATACCTCTTCGTGACAGGAAGTTGCGTATTGCTGCCACATATCCCATTACTGTACAGTGGTGGAGCAGCAAACACTTTAAAACAAACAAAAAAATTGCCCATTGCCAAAATTGACGGAATTCTCCCACCCACGTTCTGGTGTCACCCTTACACGCTTCTCAGCGAGTTCATGCCAACTCACCCTCCTCCCTCTCCCTGGGGTGGACAGCGAAACGTCGCCCCCGATTGGGGCTCCCCACCAGGGCCGGTCTGGTACAGTCAGGTTTCGTACTGTGACCATGATAGGCAACTCACACTCGTAAAGCACCAGCCAATACGGCTACGTTAGACTATGCTATCGGAGGCCCCTGACGTTTTTTAACAGAAAAAAACTGATACTGTTTGCTTATCACCTACATACAATCTGTGATCTTTTATAGAATTATTGGAGCAACTGAGGGACGTGTGGATCCACATCCAGCGGACACACACACACACACACATACATACACACACTCACACACACACACACCAACTCACACACACACACACACACACACACACAGTGGACCAGCTTCTCAACAGGAGCGCAGAGGCAGCTCTGGGGGTCAGGGCTCACCGGGGGAACTGAGCTGAGGGGAGGCCATAATCCATCGCTTCGTGACCTCCCGATGACCCCCTGACCCCAGACTGACCTCCCGCCGACCCCTACCCCCCGACCCCAGACACCAGCTGACACCGGGTGTCCCCCCCCAAACCAGTGCACTTCAATCAGTCTTTATCACCCTAATTTCTGGACTGATCTTTTCCAATTTCCTCCTCTCTCTCTCTCTTTCTCTCCCCACTTCCCTCTCTCTCTCTCTTTCCCCCACTTCCCCTCCCTCTCTCTCTCTCTCTCTCCCCCAACTCCCCCTCCCTCTCTCTCTTTCTCTCTTTCTCTCCTCCCCACTTCCCTCTCTCTCTCTCCCCCTCTCCCTCTCCCCCACTCCCCCTCTCTCTCTCCTCCCCACTTCCCTCTCTCTCTCTCTTTCTCTCTCTCTCTCTTCCCCACTTCCCTCCCTCTTTCTCTCTCCTCCACTCCCCCCTCTTTCTTTCTCTCTCCTCCCCACTTTCCCCTCTCTCTCTCACCTCCCTCTCTTGCTGTCCGTCTGTCTGTCTATCAGTCTGCGTGTTGCCGTTTGACCTTCTGTTACCTCTCCTTAAGAGAGAGAAGGATCACCATCAGTCATGGGAGCTCACAGTGGCGGCTACATGCCAAATGCATGAGAAGAGTGGGTATTACACGTCCCTCCAATCAGGGCTACACTACACCATCACATGATCAACACTGTATTCACAAATGAGCCCACTTTCTTACATACAGGTCACATGATCTATCCCCATGCCTTAGTGCATTTAGAGCCCAGGGTCAGACTTCCACAATGCAATTTTTCTTAACTACGAGTAGCAAATGTAACCAAGTTTATCTTGTATGTTTTTCTATTATTTCTTGCACAACCGTATAAGATGTATGATACTAAAACTACAAAAAAATTATTTACAGATTGAATAAATGTATTCATTTCTTAAATGTAAGAGCAGCACACTATAATATTTTTACAGGTATTGATGTGTGTGAAAGGACTATTATAATAATATTTATAATATAAAATTCAAATCCATCAGATGCATGTTCCTGTATTTTCTTTCATTTAAATAGCGAGTGAGGGAGAGAAGGAGAGAGAGCGAGACAGACTTAGGAAATCATGGTTGTTTATGTCCTCAGCATTTAAATAAAAACAAATGAATAACAAATGGAGGAGAGTGAGAGAGAGAGAGAAAGAGAGAGAGAGACGCACGCAAGGGACAGGGCGATTATTGCTTGTGTTTTTGTTTTGTTTAAATGTCTATCTTTTTTATGTGCTGTGTTTGAGTTTTGCGAGCGCGTGTCTGTGTGTGCATGTGTGTGTGTGTGTGTGTGCGTGCGTGAGAGAGAGAGAATTCTCAATTTCCCTATAAAAAGAAAATTCATTTGCGGTTGCTAATGTAATGTCATCGGCGTGGTTACTGAGCATGGATGATGTATAGGGGATGTTGCAGTGAGTGAGACTGCTTAATGGTGCATAGAATTAAGTCCGTGGCTCTCAGCTGAGCTCCCTCTCGCCTTCCTACACCTCTCTCTCTCTCTCTCTCTCTCTCTCTGCAGTGCATTCTGGGAAGGAGGCTGTTTCGGACTGGTGGCCACATAGTACCTCACTCCATCCATCACCATGGAGGGAGAGAAGGAGAGAGAGAGAGAGAAAGAGAGAGGGGAGAGAGAGAGAGAGAGAGAGAGAGAGTGCTCACAGAAAATATATTTTTCAGGGGCGTAAGAGGGAAAAGAAAGGATGAGGGCAAAGAATGAGAAAGGAAGTAAGGGAGAGAGGAGAGTGGGACGCGCGCCATTTGCAGATAAATTTAACGTTCACATCTTTATTGCGCTTGTTGTGTTCTGTAGGGTCTGCCACTAAAAAGACAACTGGTTAAATGGAGCATCGGGACATGAGCACTGTTTGGCCTGGAGATTATGACTGTGATTATGCTGATGGCTCTGATACTGATGATGATGACGATGATGATGATGACGATGGTAACTGCTGCAATTAATGCTGCTGCTTTGTGCCAGAATGAAATGACAAGTTCCACTTTATGAATGCAGAGACAGAGAGAGAGAGAGAGAGAGAGAGAGAGAGAGAGAGATGAACTGAGTTATCACTGCGGATCTGGCAATCATAACCTGGCACACGCACATACACACCCACACTCACACACACTCACACACACACACACACACACACACTCACACACATACACACACACACAAACACACACTAAGACACACTCATACATATACACACACACACACACACACACACACACACAGACATTTTATTTCATTGACATTACTTCACTACCTGAGATGAATGAAATGCACACTTGGAAAAAAGGAACTTGATATTTGATATTTACGTACTGTTTTCTGAGCCTATCGCATAAACAGCAAGGAGAGGGAAGTTTAAATAACCTGGTCAATGTGTTGCTACAGAAATGGAATAACGAGGAAATTTTGATCATTTTTTTGCAATTTCTCTGGCCTTGAAGACACCAATGTAACTGTAATTCCCAAGTCCTACAATCTTGCCCTTACAGTGTCTTCAGCACTTTGAGCCACAATGTAGTTTTGTACATTTGCAATCATGAAAATTGCATTGACCTTCTGAATTTTTTATACACCATTTTGTCATTTTCAGGTTCTGTCTCAAAATTGTAATAACAATTTAGTAACCAGACAAAAGCAACCAATATTGTAATGCTCCTTTGTATTCTATAACAAAACACACTTACTGTGTTGGTGCTGGTTGTAAGCTAGAAGTTGTACTCAATTGTGTTTTCTTATTTTCTATTTGTAATTTTGCATTGACTAAGGGAAAAATGCATAAAAACATTGCAGGCTAACAGTGCAAAGTAATTATGTATGAGAACATGATATCTGATCATGTCCCATATACAGATACTGCCTATGCACAGCCAGAAGATAAAACACACAGTGATAAAACACATCCTAGTTCATGAGAGGCCACATTAGCTACAATGTCAGGAAAAAATCAACAACAATTCTGAACAAGGAACTCCAGAAACCTTTCTTTGTATTTCTTCTTTAAGGTATATTTTTAAAGGTTAGACATTGAGCTCTTATCATTTAAATGGTATTCAGATTTGTATTGTTTTTGCTATGAGCAGAATAACATATGTATTAAGAGTTTGTAGAATGATTTAACATTTTTATTCTTTATTAAGAAATATTGCACTATGAATTTGACATTTTGGTCATTATTGAAATGCTTAACAAACACTTTAACAAAATACAAAATAGTAAAAAAAAAAAAATTTAAAAAAATTATATATTTATTATTTTACATCTGCACTCATGAAAGAGGTTCTGAGAACATGAGAGATGATGCGCACAATATGTGTGTGTGTGTGTGTGTGTGTGTGTATGTATGTGTGGGGGGATATTTGGGTTTGTCCCAAAGACATTGATAATCATTGATAACTGGTTGATTATTTTATACACAAATTATACACAAAAACATGTCAATATTTAAAATGTATATGATGTATATTTTGGCATTTGTTTATATGAGATATATATATAAATTCTATAACATTTTCATATTTCATTATTTGAATTCCCCTTTCGTTCCTTTAACTGGAGTGTGCTGAATATTCATAAACCTTTTTTCTCCATTTCAAATGTAAACCCAACATTTCTATGAGCCACACATTCCTGAAGCGAAATTAAACAACAGATGACATTGTTTTAAAACAGGGAGCCCAAAGCGTTGGACTGCGAGGCCTGGCGTTGTGTGCGGGGCCTTCCTGTGCGATCCCGTCTCTCCAAAGCCAAGGTGTTGTCTGGGGCCTGCTGGACCTGGAGCCACAAAACTTTTTCACCGACTAAATTACGGTGTTTGTGGGTTTTCCCCTCTTATTCCAGACCCCCTCCTCCCCCCTCCCTGTGATGCACCTGCCCACCCCATCCATCACTCCGCCACGCGCCTCGTGCTAAATTATTATTTCTTTGATGTGTTACCACTTTAAAACAAATCCATTTCGCTGCCCATCAATTTATCACCGGGGATGGGAAGTCACACTCCAGTTGCAGGGCAGCGTGGCGCCCCCTTCCCTTCTGCACCGTGCTGTAGTGGCAGTCTGGGAGGGAGGGAGAGAGAGAGAGGGAGAGGGAGAGAGAGAGAGAGAGAGCTCCTTTAGTCTCTCGCTAGCCCTCCCCTCACCAAACGTCTGCGATAATTTATCACTTCTTCTTGCTCGGCTGACAAACTATTTGCAGGAAAATGAGTTTTTCCACAGCAGATTTGTCCTCTGGGAATGGAGAAGGGAGCCGCTTTTCTTTTTTTCTTTCCACGGTCGCAGAACCCCACACGCGTCGCGGAGCTCTCTCTCTCTCTCTCTCTCTCCGGCGGAAGTCTCCCCGTATTTATGGAGGTGTTAAAGATAAATGAGGTAAATTAATAGAGTCAGCGGACGAGCCGATCAGCTTCCACGCCAGCGAATCTTCCCCGCGTCACGGTACAGAGGAGGCTTCCCTCCCCCGCCCCCTCTCCCTCCCTCCCTCCCTCCCTCTCTCTCTCTCTCTCTCTCTCTCTCTCCTCTTGGCCTCCTCTACCCGCTCACTGCCGTATTTTCCCTGTCCAGCTCACTTTGTTCTCTTTTGCTGTTCCCTCTCAAGTAAAACAGACACGCAACGCTGGACTTGATCTCACGGAGAGTCGTGTCAGGCACTGCCTGTGATTTCACTTTCGAAGCTGTTCAGTTCTTCCATATGAAGAGCGCCATCGACGGGAGAGTCAATATGATTACAAATGTGAAATATAAAAAAAACACTGGTCTCTCACTCCAAATATTCTGTCATTCTGCAAGCATTGAACTGCCACCGGCCACTGATTCCAATTCAAAACTGTGCACCATGGGCGTAAAATTACTCTAGCAAATTAATGTATTCACGTCGCACTCAAAAAAGGCCAAACATAAACAGGGGTTTGGAGGGGGGGGGGGGGCTTAGAGGGAGAGAGGGAAAAATTGTGCTGATCTGTGTCTCTGTGCTGTGTCTGTGTCTGTGTCTCTGTGCTCTATTCTGTGTCTCTCTGTGTCTCTGTGCCTCTGAATGAAACTGAAAATGAAACTGACGATTAGTGTATTTACCAAGTACTTACACCAAAACAAAGTTAACCAAAGTGTTTACACTGTATAGGAGTCCTTGTTTCTGCACATCAAAATGAGAGGTTGAACTAATGGTCCAATACTGACTGTGGCCCTTACACTACTACTTCCTTACTGTTCTGCTTTTGTGTATTTCCAGGGAGATCCAAACATTGAGACTCACATGATACTCTACATTTGGTTGTGCAATTAAATGCACAAATTTCAGCAACAACTATAATTTCTGTGTTTAAAGGCGAACACCTTCCAGGTAATAATTACTGAGCCTTTCTTCCACTAAATATCCGTTGTTGTGTTTATTTCCCTTTTGATTCAAAAGAAGCTTAAAATCTTTCTGCTCTTTGTGGTCAGACTCGTCCTCTTAAACATTGCGACTCTTCTCTGACCAGTGAGCTGTTGTCTACCTTGCGTTTGGCGTTTTCAAATGATTTGCTAGGTGGAGATTCATCTTGATTCAAGGTTTGTAGGGAGAAATCGTGGGAAACGTTGGATAATTAATCTCAGAGAGAGAGTGTTAATTTGGCCACAAGGTAGATCTCACCAAATAAGAAGATAAGAATACATAATGACGAGATTCGGGCTATTCTAATGAGTATCCCATCTAATAGCCCAAGTGTTTCTGCCTCTACTACCCGTCCTGGCAAGCTGTTCTTGACATGAGTATCTAGTATCTGCCTCTTGTTCTGCTGACCCCTTGTCTTTGGTAGTTCACTTTGTTAATCCCTTTTAGGAATTTAAAAACCTCAATCAAATCCCCCCTAACTCTCCATTTGCTAAGCTTAAATAGATTGAGTGCCTTAAGTCTATCATCATAACTTTTACCTTTCATACCAGGTATCAGTTTAGTTGCCCTTCTTTGAACCTTTTCAAGAGCTTCTATATCTTTCTTGTAGTGTGGTGCCCAGAACTGCACACAGTATTCTAAGTGAGGTCTGACAAAGGCATTATATAACATTAATATAACCTTTTGATTTGTACTCAATACTTTTTGTTATGTATCCCAGCATCCTGTTGGCTTTTTTCACTGCTGTAGCACACTGCTTTGATGCAGATAGGCTTTGATCAACTACAATTCCTAAGTCTTTTTCAAATTGAACACCTACTAACTTTTCTCCTCCTATAAAATACTCCTATCTAATGTTTTTATTTCCCACATGCATAACTTTACATTTACCAATATTGAATGTCATCTGCCACGTATCTGCCCATTCTTGGATTTTGTTTAAATCATCTTGGATTACAAACTGTTTGCCAAACCCCCATCATCTGCAAATGTAACTATTTTGCCACTAACGTCCATATCAAGATCATTTATGTAAATAAGGAAGAGCAGAGGTCCCAGCACCGATTATAAGAGCCCCTATGATTCAGATTAGAATGCTTAGTATGTCAAATCAGAAACTGTCCTGCCAATAGAACGGCCCTATGTGCTGACTATGTGTTTTTTATAGGATTGGACCACTAGGAAGCAATTAACACATTGTCTCATTAGCATGAAAACAAAACATATGAACATTATATATATTGCAGAACATCCATGGAGTTTATTGCAACACTGGGAATGTCAATAGTAAAAGGAAACCTCTAGAAAATTCCAATAAAGAGGTACAAACCTATACCCCATCTGTGCAGTAGTTCACCATGACTTATCCCTGAACTAACTAACTCTTGACAACGTGCTCACTGTGAAGTGAGTCTCCGCTGACAAAGCTGCTGTGATTGACAGGCACTGGAACTCTCTCACCAAGCAGGGGAGCTGTCACTCACAGCAAACCCCTGAGACCGGCACTCTACTACACACACACACACACACACACACACACACACACATACTCATACACACAGACACGCACACACACACACACACACACACAATGTAAAACACACACACTCACACACACACACACACACATACACACCCACACACACACATACACACACACATACACACACACACACACACACCCACATTCTCATACACACACACACACACACACACACACACTCATACACAACATTTTACATTTTACATTTTAAGCATTTAGCAGACGCTCTTATCCAGAGCGACTTACAAGATGTGCATTAATACAAGGTGAGAACAATCAAAGTTAGCGTACAAGATCAGTGCAGTAAAACGGCAAAAGACATCATTGCAGGCGTCTGCGTATCATACCTGTAACATTGGGAAAGAAAAGGTTAGTGGGTTTTTTTAAATTTATTTTGTAATTTTTTTATTTTTTTTAGAACAAGTAAACAGTGGTGACGACAGATTGACTAGATGGACAGTGTTCAGTGGTAGTGGAGTCTGAAGAGGTGGGTTTTGAGTCTCTTGCGGAAGATTGAAAGTGATTCCGCAGTCCTGACCGATTGCGGGAGGTCGTTCCACCAACGAGGGACCAGGACAGAGAAGACACGAGACACAAGCCCCCCCACACATACATACTCACACACACACACACACACATACTCATACACAAACACACTCATACACATGAATAACAAAGTTTTATATTTGCATTGATCTTGATCAATTATCATTCTTGACTCATAAGACAATGAAAAAAGAAATGGCTGTTTGGCAAAGTGCTGGTTGACTTCAGCCACGTCACGTTAATTAAGTGCTGGGCACTTAGTATTACCACTGCGTTGCAGTAGATGTCCAAAAATTCTCTACATCATTTCATCTTCCGCAAAGTGCATTGGCTAGAATTTTAGAGATGACACCCACGCTGGCCATTCAGGTAAACGTACAGCCATTTCTAGGGCCAATGAGCCTCGCTCACGGAGCAGGTACATCTCGGTGAGGGGGCAGCCCACTGTGCTAATGGCTATTAACGCCCGGGTGCCATTGTGGCTCTCACAATCGCTGTCACGCTGGGACTTTGTCAGCAGCTTGCCAGCGACAGTTATTAGCCCCCAAAACTTTGGGGGATAACAGTCAACAGAGGAACAAGGAGAACTGGAAGAGTTGGGGGGGAGTGGGTCTGGGGTCAAAGGTCAGGGGCTGGAACGGAAATGGGGAGGCGAGCGGGAACAATGGAGGAGGCTTCGGTGGAAGACAAAGAGAGGGATGGAAGGAGGGGGCCTGACGGCTCACAAAACACAGGATGATAAGGACTGAAAAGACAGGGGAGAGAGGGGTACACACAAGCAGATGGCCAAAGACGTGGGTGAAATAGCAGACAAGAAGGGGACAGGGACAGGGCCAGCGGACGGAGGTGAGGCAGAGCGAGGGGAACCCTGAGATCCCACAGAGGGACACTGATACCATTTCAGGGTGATGCAGCAATTCTGTCGCATTATGCCACGCCACAATAGAATGAGTGTGTACACATCAACGTTTAATCACTACCAGCAGGAAACTGTTTCTTCTCGTTATAGCGCCGCTGAGTTTATACTGTATGTTAATGACAGCACTGTACCGTCAGGGGAACGCACGGGCCAAATGTGCGCAGCGTGTTATTAATGATCTTTGCAGTGAATCTCATTAAGAAACACACAAATCAGACACACAGGATTGGCTCCTCTGACTGTCCCAGCAGCCTCAGACACGTCGTCCCAGTGAACACAGAACAAACACCTGTCCCGTGTGTTAAACGCGGCAGCTAGGCGGCCGCGACAACTAACATCCAGCATGGTGACAACAGGGTGCGTCAGTAGTTTGGGGAGGAGGGGGAGGTGGAGGGGCTAAACAAGCGAGAGATGAGTGAAGAGAGAGTGAAGGAGGGAAAGCAAGATATTTTTTTTAGGGCTGCCGTTTATCAAAAAAAAAAAAAGAAGTACCAAAATATTAGCAAAGTGCTAATGGAATCATCAATATCAGAGGTTGTTTTTTTGTTTTTTTTGGAGCTATTATGATCCAATTATCTCGCTCATCTCGAATCACTGGCCACAACGAGACAGGCGTAAGGGCAGATTTATAAAGATTGCTATTAAGCGGGATTTAACGCGAGGCCATTCATCTTGCGGCCCCGCGCGCGGAGTGACAGGTGGAGCCGCGCGAAGCAAACGGAGGCGATGCATCATCGCGGGCACGTGGCGGAGAATCAGCGCGGCGAATCGCTGAGCGGCCAATCACCGGCCGGCCTGACGCGCAACCACCCCGCCTCATCACCCCTCCCCAGGTAGAGGTGACATTACTGCACTCCCGCCTGCACATCAATGTACAACATACCGATAGCTTGTTCATTTCAATGTGCATTACATTACAATCGATATATATATAGCTATATACACAGTGGGTATGAAAAGTGTACATCTTGTAAGTTGCTCTGGATAAGAGCATCTGTTAAATCCTTAAAATGTAACATGTAAAATATATTTACCCCCTTTGGCATTTTTTACATTTTATTTTCTTACTTCATGGAATCAAAATTGATTTAATTGGGATTTATTGCCACTGATCAACACAAAATACTCTATAATGTCAAATAAATAAATAAAAAAGTAAAAAACAGTAAAAAAACAGATGCAATTACAGCTGTGAGTCTATTTGGGTAAGTCTCTACGAGCTTTGCACATCTGGACACTGCAATTTTTGCCCATTTTTCTCTACAATCTTGCTCGAGCTCCATCAGGTCGGATGGGGACAGGTGGTAAACAGCAGTTCTCAATTCTTTCCACAGATTCTCAATGGGATTGAGATCTGGGCTTTGATTAGGCCACTCCAGGACATTGAGTTTTTTTGTTTTTAAACTACTCCAATGTGGTCTTGCTGTGTGCTTTGGGCCATTGTCCTGCTGGAATATAAATCAGTAAGTCCCAGTTAAGCACGTGACTGTCCGCTGCAGAAAGTGACGTTGATAAGAATGCAATTAGTTCCCTAGGCTGGGGACTCAGGTCTTTAGCTCAGCGGGCTAATCGTGTCTCTTGTGGCGTTGGGATCCTCGGTTCAAAACTCGCTGCATTACGCTCCCGCCACCATGTTTCAGGGTAGGATAGTGTTCTTGGGATGATGCAGAGTGATAGGCTTGCGCCAAAACATAGCGCCTAACGTTGAGGCCTCATCAAGCCAGACCATCTTCCTCCACTTGGTTTGAGAGTCTCCCACGTGCCTTCTGGCAAACACTAGGCAATTTTTTTCAACAACGGCTTATTATTGCCACCCTCCCATCAAGCGCACATTTGTGAATCACCTGGGCTATTGTTGTCCCATGGACAGTTTGAAAACTGTAACTCCATCCATAAGCGTTACCATAGGGTTCTTAGTGACCTCCCGAACAAGTGCCCTTCTCGCACGGACACACAGTTTTGGAAGACAGCCTGTCCTAGGCAAATTCACACTTGTGACATATTCTCTCCATTTCTTTATGATGGGCTTAATGGTGCTCCAGGGGATATTCAAAGTTTTTGATATCTTCTTATATCTTTCCCCTGATTGGTGCTTTTGAAGAACGTTTTCTCAGATTTGCTTTGAATATTCTTTGGTCTTCATGATGAAGCTCTTGTTTGGAAATGCACTAACCAACTGTGGGACCTCTCACAGACAGGTGTATTTACTTTGAAATAATTTGAAACACCTTAATTGTGGACTCCAATTAAATTAATATGTGACCTCTGAAGACCATTAATCGCACCAGAGTTTATTTAGGTGTGTCTTAGCAAAAGGTGTGAATACTTATGCAATCAATTATTGTCCGTTTTTATTGGTAATGAATTTTTAAAAAGCTTTAGTGGGGTTTTTTATTTGACATTATAGAGTATTTTGTGTTTATCACTGTCAAGAAATCACAATTATTAAATCCATTTTTATCCCATGAAGTAAGACCGTAAAATGCCAAAGGGGTGAATACTCGTTATACACTGTGTGTGTATATAATGTATATATGAGTATTTAAAATATATGTTAATAAAAAGACAGGCTTGGATCCTACTTTGTAAACCACATAAGTTTTTATGTTCTCACATTTTTGAGCACCTATAAAGCACCAAGCTATTAACGGGCATCCCGATAGTTACTGCAAATTTATTTTTGGAGAGCACTTGTTTTCCCAAAATAGCCAAATGGATCTTCTCGCGTGTCTTCATTATGGACCATTAGCCCAGTAGTTATAGCCTGTTAGAGCGCGCACCATACTGAGCGCGCACCACTACTGGCTAGATATATAGAGACGAGATGCCTACCTGTCATGCTGTACAGACATTACTGACTTGAGTGTTAATTGTACATATTAGCTAAATCAGACTCTAAAACTGAAATTAATTCAAGAGAAACTGGAACAGTTTAGATGTGTGGCTTTGGGCAGTTTCGGCTGCTTAGTGATTGAGGTTAGTGTTTTGTAACATCTCAGGACGCCGTCCATGTTTGGTTTCCAATTTCACTTCAAACGGCTCAGTTTCAGCAGTTGACAGAAATAAAACCATCATTTTTTGTAGGCTAGCCTTGGTAAACAACATAATTATTATTGTTTTTGTTTTTCCATGCGATCTGTTTCATTAGCATGCATGGCTGTGCTAGCTGCTCTTGGCTAGATGTTGATAAAAGTAGGTACATTTCGAGAGAGTAGAAGAGCGATCGCGCCACTTTAACGTTTGGTAGGTGTCAATAAAGGAACCAGGTAGTCGATGATCTTATTCTAATTATTTACTGTTACTGTTCTGTGTATAACAGTAACCCAAGGTGTGTAAATTTAGCCTCCGGTTCAGAGGCCCTCAACATAAAACCATACCAACGCACAAACCATGGAGACTCGCATTTTTGCTGGCATGTTTTCACCGCGCCTAAAACAAATATTTCAAAGATAAAGAGAGGAACAATTCAATTTGTAAGCGTAGTGCATTTATTTAGTCGTCGAATCCCTGTCAGGAATGTTGAGAATGGGGACCGTCCTTATTGAGGCTTTATATGCTATAGGCTACGTTTGACGCCACTGCGGGATATCCTTCTAAGTGGAGTGCAGATCATCTTTAATGAGTGATATTTCAGTTAGGCCTAGCCTACATTTAAATCACTCACCACTTATTCGGTGTTACATCGATTGGCTTGGCTCATGGTGAAATGGGCGCCGAGATTAAAGCCAATAGCCGGGGTTAAGTGCTTAGCGCTCTTCGGGCGGTTGGTGTAGAAACTCACTGCACACATTTCCATGGCCTCGGGTAAGATTCAGCTATTGTAAAACAGGCTGGAAGCCTTAATGTTAGGGACAGGGATCCAGATCCAGCTCACTGACCATTGTACAACAACCAAAAAACCGTTTGGATAAAATCCAAGTAGGTGTAGTTTAAAAAAAATCTGAGATACAAGAATCAAAGTTTTACCTGGAGGTGTTTATGCTCATTCAGGCTTGGTAAAATGCCCACTTTTGTGATTACCTTTTTTATAATTAACGCAAGACGTTTTTATTTCTGCATTTTAGTTCATTTTATCTGGCGCAACTGAGCATAATTGCGTGTATTATTGTCCTTCTGTCGCCTACCCTTACTTTCCTGTACAAATTAGCCTCTGGCTAATTTATTATCCTTTTCTCCTAACGTGTAGGCTATACGTTTCACTAAAAAAATACATGTTTTTTCTGAACTGTATCGAAAAGTAGGACTGAGAAATGCCCCCAAATAAAATATTGAACTCATTGCGCAATTCGCTGTCTGCTCCGACTGCAGGCGAATTTATATATAGGCGGAAAAAAATATATATATATATATATATATATATATAAATGATTTCCACGTAGGCTAATTTAAAATAACTACATCAAGAATGCTTATATAAATATAACATTTCTTAAATTAGTTATTTTGAAATAGCTGGACAGAATTTTAGCCTACCTCGTGCGTTATTTCAGTTAAATTCTGAAGCCAGCATTCATTGTTGTGCGTTTGTTTTAACAAACGGAGTGTTGTGGTTTTATTTTACTCTGTGACTATTTAATTGCCAACAGCATATCTCCCAAAAACAACATAACAACTTTTTTGCAATTAATGGAAGTTCTAACACAAACACGGAAACGGAAAACTCGAGAAGTCGAAACGTTTGTGCAAAACTGCAAACCTGAAACTGTGGTTTCAATGTCAGGTGGGCTACACACACCTACCTATGTATACACGTCTGGATTTAACACTCCTTTAACTGAAATCCCTTCAAAAACATTATTGCCGAAAATAAAATAATAAGAAAAATGGGAGTACTATAATGCTTTAGACTATCAATTTAAATGCTGATGAAATTAGTGTGCGTAGACTAAATGAAGGATATGTATATTATTCAAACTGCGTATGGGCTATAGATGAATCAATGTTTTTATTCGGGTTCCAATTTTATTCTGAGAAACAGAAACATTATGCAGGTACCACTGCAGTCAAATGAAGGCACTATGGAGAGATGGCAGACCGAACTGCAGGTGTTTGATTCCAAAGCTACTGCATGCTGCACCTGTGTTACTCCATCAAAACTGGGCAATTAGTCATAGCCTATATCGACTGCAATGGGATGTTCAGTATATATCTACTGCAATGGGGTTTTTGTTAAGAATTTACCAAAGTGCTACTTTTTTTGACTCTCATTGATTCAACATTATGATGTATTATGTTGCTGAAAGGAACTGAAATGTGAACAATACGAGAGAAAAAAAACACATTTTAATGATTAAAAATATATATTAACCACGTAACCAAATAGCGTGTGTATTGAACAGAGGGACAGGGGGAGTTCTAATGACACCCCATAGTAAGATGGGACAGAACTTCTCTTTTTCTTATAGTAGAGGGCAGAGTACTGGACATTAGCGCATTAGAAATCTATTTTGATCTTCTTCGTCGCCAATAATACGCATGTTAAGTCAATAACTCCTTACACAGTTACTGGCAAAACGGTTCAGACAACGCCACAAACGTCAATTACCCTACATATAGGTGTCCGTTTCTTAGAGTGCGGTGTTTGATTTCAATGTCAAGTCGGCTATTCTAACTAAACTAACATACTAACATAAGTACAAACTGACGTGATATTATATTATTTGGCCACAACAAATGCATAATGGTATTTAAATCCGACCAAATAGTTGTTATTCCAGTCACATTTGTATACCTTACCAAAACTGCATAATGTTGGTAATTATGAGAAGAAATAGAGTTAGAATATGGATATCTGCACTCAGTTCAGCGAGGAGGAAACTAGCCACGCATAGTGGCTACACACATAACTACAGACAGTTATTCAGGTATCTAACATAGGTTTATTAATAACAGATCCTGATATGTATTATTGATTACGGAATATTGATATTTCATGGTAACCTATAGTTATGATTATGCTGATGATGATGATGATTATTATTGTGATGATTATAATTATAATGATTTTATTATTATTATTATTATTATTATTACATCCCCATTCAAAACGTTTTTATAAGCAGCGTAAGTCTGCGAATAGTGCGTCCCGAAGTTTTTCTTGTTACATAGGCTATATGACTAAACTTCCCAAATCAAACCATTTTTGTTTTAACTGCTTAATTTCTGAGATAGGCTTCCCGGAGTAACTTCTGTCTCTCCCCACTTGCAACCCGTTTCCTTTTCCTCTCTTTCCACTTGTCCCAAAGGCGACCTGTCCCTTCGCTTGCGTTCTTCTCCGAGGACTTTTCTAGTCAAGTGTGTTGTTGGGATTCGCTTTAGTCCCCTTTGACGGTTTTATTTATTTCACCACACTCTGCCTTTTGCCCGGCGCGGTGGTGATGTAATGGCATTTACACAGCCTGCTCTTGGTAGTGGGGAAAGGGGGGCAGTGGTGGGGAGGACTCCCTATGAGATATTACGGGCATGTCCAGCACACAAGAGCAAGGTGCAATCGTCTTGTGTTTGGTTCAAGATGACTTTTTCTTTGATTTGGACGTCACACTGTATTCATCCAATCATCTAATTATTCCCAGGACTTGTAAATTGGAAATGCAGTTCGGCAGATAACCTGGCCTAAGATAAATGCTCCTTGCGCCCCCCTCTTATATTTCTGCGCAAAGGCGTTTGTTCAAAAGGGTAAACAGGAAGAAGTAAAGAAGAACGAGTATCAGATTTGGATAGAAAGCCTCCACTCTCTATCCCCGAATGACCCGTTTTTGGGGGGCAACGCCTAAGAGCAGCAGGGTAACGCGATGAGTTGTCGCATTTCTCGTCGCAATAAAACTTAAGTTGATTTGTAGCCATGGGACATATGGCTCGGTGAGACAGTTTTCTCTTTGGGCCGATACGGCTGGAGCCGAGCGACCACACGGCGACACGGTGTCAGAGATGAGAGAGATTCAAACTAACGTGTTTGTTTTTAGAGCTTGTCAGGATCATCACCTTGGGTGTGAGGACACATGCGTCGTGACACCAACGTGAGAAAAAAAACAAGCGCGAGGCCTGACTGACAGGATAACGCGAGAGCAAGAGCAAGACAGAGAAGCGCGAGATGCAATAATTGGTAAATACAATTTACGTCTTATCAGCAACTCTTCACAAACACAAACTTTGACATTCATATTTCTACTTTTCACTTATAGTTGTGTTCTCAATTGCTTGACTATAAACCGCGGTGTAATGTTTTGTGATTTATTTCAATTAACACACAGCAACATAACGGTAGAGATAATTACTAAAGGTGTCTAATATCTTCACAGATATACTGAGCGTGTGTGCAACTTTTTATTACGTACCTTTTTTATATTAAACTACATTGATTAGATTTTTTATAGTATTCTGCACAATTGGTACAACCATGTTGTCTCATCTCTCACCACTACCATTACGAAAGGCCGCAGTAGGCGTACACGACAGCTTGTTTTCAAGCTTTCAACAAACACCACATCTCAGCTGACATTTTAAATGCACAGGGATGTAAATTTAACAATTTAGCACGTCAATGTACAGGAGTAGCCTATACAATATATCTACAAATATGTAACTCGTTACCTTCGGCCTGTAAACCAGGGGCCGTATGTACAAAGATAGTAAGAGTAGGGGTGCTGATCTAGGATCAGGTTTCCCCAGCCCATATCCTAACCATATCCCCATTATGAGCTAAAAGTCTAAACTGATCCTAGATCAGCACTCCCACTCTTACAATCTTTGTACATACGGCCCCAGATCTTCAGAACACACTACGGTAAAGCAATCTTAACGTATGCCTATATAATCTATGTAATATGTATACTGCATAACTGATTACCTATTTTTAACGCAACATTGTCAAATTATTTTACTATTAATAATGTGTATGCCATTTAGCAGCAGTGAATGGATGCATTTTTCAGTATATGTGGTCCCAATGGGAATCGAACCCACGACCTAAGCATTGTCAGCACCATGCTCTACCTACTGAGCCACACACTAGTATTTTACTGTTTATTATAATCGGTTATATATTATATAGGCAAATATAGCTACTGTAGCAGCACCCAGTGCGGGTGGAGGGGTGACGGTATATAAACTCAAAACCATTCATCCATGTGGCTTTGTTAGAGTCACGCCCGTTTCCCACAACCACACCTCCGCGGAGCGAATCCGCGCCGTCACAAAATCCGTCAGCCAATGGCGCTGGCGCTTAGCGTTCACGCGCGCGTCACAGGGATAAAAGGCGTGAAAGACTGGCAGCTGATTAGAAACTTCCGAACCTGCTGGTGTCCGCGAAGAGACGGTTACCTGAAAGCGCCGTTTTGCCGCTGCTTTCTGCAACGTTGGATAATACAAAACGCCTTCCCCGGAGCACTTTATTTCAACACGGCGCAGGTAAATGGCCACTTCGAGTAAGACAATGTTATAAACGGATTGTTAGTAGTTACAGTCATAATCTTCATTATAACAGATAATTTATGTTCCTCAGAATGTTATTTTCGCTCTCCAGGGTTACATTTTGGCATGCCATTTAAACATAGGGTGTTACGGTGATTCAAGTTTTCTGTTAATGGTTCAGTTGCCCCATGATCTTATTTTTACACATGATAATTAAGGTATACAGTGATATACAGTATACGGCTACGTTAACAGCACACCGTCTGAGAACCGCATGCCATTTTCTTGCCCGAAAACATACTTGCACTTAATTATCCTTACCATCGGGAAACAAAATGGATATTATGCGCCGCGGCTTTAGAAGAGGCAGTGTGTGTGTGTGTGTGTGTGTGAGAGAGAGAGAGAGAGAGAGGGGGAGAGGAACACGGAGAAAGAACAACATGGTCAGACGGAGGTGACCACTCATTCGTGACGTAAAGCCATTTCGCATTTGAAACCTCTCCAGACCGCCAACCAAGAGAGCAAGAAAGAAAGAAAGAAATGTGAACATGAGGCATTGACAAAATCGGATACAACACTTGGGAGAAGTAAACAGCTGACGGGATATGCCTGCGTAAAATAGACACAACAAAGCAACAATATAAGTATATGCAGGTACATGCTTAATAAAAAAAAACAAATGGCATCTCATATCCTTATATCAGCTAAATTAAGCGACCATCATTAACTATTATAATGTGTCCTTTTGCAGCCTGTTAGACTGTGCACGCGGGAACATTAATCTCATGCCCATCGACACTCCTCTTGGACTAATAACGCATCTAAAGTAAGACAGCCCGGAGCCCCCAACTCTAGTGTCCTCTGTAAGCACCCGGCGACAGAGACCGCGGGACAATGTCCAACGCCACCGGACGAGGTAAACAAAACATCTTTATGTTTTTGTGGTGGCGTTCTTGATCCAAAACCGAGGCCTTTGACTTTATTAACGAGAATGTAGAATTCCTATACCGATAAAACGAGACATCAAAAAAGTGTTCCCAAACTTGTCTAACTGACAACCCCGTGAGTAATAATTCCAGCGTTTTACTATAGTGCCAAATTATTAAGATGGAAAAGGGGACGGATAATTATCGTAGTCAGACGAATGCTGATGTATCAAAGGTGCTTGTGTTCTTATTTCAGTTTGGCATTGAACATACAGTATTTTCACCCTAAAAAAATACCCCATACCATTTTGTATAGAACAGAAATGCCTCTCATAAATAAACAGTCTTACTAACATGCATCCTCCGACCAATTATGAGCACTGGTATCCCACGTTAGATGATTGCAACATAGCCTACATATTTAACATACTACAACTACATGCGCATATGACTTATAATATATTGAATAACGGTTAAATATAGTTGTGTGCGCCGTTATTCAAAGTGTAAAATAGGCTACATATGTATCCTCTGGTGGACTGAGCTAGTGTATTGATATTAAAACACGGAGTAATTAAATCTACATTCGTTCGTATATAAATCACAACAGCAATCCCGTTTTTTACACGGCATTTGTTTGTATTTTGTACAATGTATTTGTCAAAAAAACTAATATGCTAAATGTTATAAATGATTTTCGATGGGATTCGTTGTCTATCAGTAAAATATTTAATTGTGCGTCGTCACGAGCTCAACAAATAGACTGTGTAAATATATATTTTAAAAAAAAAATAATCCTAGATTTATTTGTCAAACATATCGGTAAATCTAATAAATAAGTGAGTGGTAGTCCATATCCATACTAACGCTGGGGGGCAATGAGGAATGCGATCGAATGCTACTGGGGCACATCCGATTATGCATCCACAGAAAAGCGCATCATATATTTCTCTATCATTCGAGCCCGATTTATGCGCGCGCATTTCTTTATCGGCGATAAATAAAGGGGAAATGGACAAATCGATACCTCCATTAAGGTGGCACTGAATCGTCTTCGCTAACAAGTACAAACAACGAATAATGCCTTCGAAAGGCGAAATGCTATTAGCATAATTTGTCAGCAGTAATCAATATGATGATGATGATGGCGGCGATGACTTCCGTATAGAAAAATGTACTATTCAAATTAGGTATTTAATTAAGGATACAAGTAAACGACATCTACATACTAATTCGCGCCCGATGAATCAATTAACTAATGTTTTGACATTTTTATCGTTCTGTTTGCTATTATTGTTGTTGTTGTTGTTGTTGTTATGGCTCGGCAGTGGTATTTTGGCGTAGGAAAACCAAGGAGAATATGCTGTAGAATGACAATTACCCACATTTTGTAATTAATCCATCGTCTGAAGTAACATCTGTCGTGTCACTCTTGAATTCATTATCCAAATTATGCATCCATTATCCAATTATGCATTGCGAATCAGAAAACTGATTGGTGTGCTCTCGTTGTGAAAAATTAGCCTATTCCGTGCGTTCCTGCATATGTTGGTTCTTATTTTGAGGGGGGGTCTCAGTTCCGATCATTTTGAATGCGAAATCGATAGTTGTGTTAAGATCGCTAAGCCTATACTTGCTAGCGTTTTAGGAAGTTACAATTGCTCGTGCGTTTACGTAGGCTTCACTCACGTGCCCGCTGCGGTGTGCCCCCAAGTGTAACTTGACCGTACACAGAAAATAAAGGACTTGTAGCCGGTGAAATTAAAGGTCACTTGCGTATTGTCGAGGGTCTAAACAATTTCAAAATTGTCATTGTTGCTTGTATTAATAATCGTATATATATATACATACATATAGGCCATATAGCTATATATATATATATTAGACGAGCAATAGCCTAAACGTATTTGTACATATACAATAATTACACATATACAACATCATGTTTTGTTTCCATAAATTGTGTATTTCTTGCATTTTATTCAACAATAATACACAACGCGCGTGTAATATTTTAAGTGACACACGTGTATATTGATACTATATCATAGCTTCGATATTAATTAGATTTGGAAATGTATTTGGTCATAACATCCCGTTTGTATGCCAGTGAAACTAGACTAGAGAAATACAGATTCAGAGACCCTACAGGATTCGTATGCACACAAGCATACCGATACACACAAACGCATAGCATATTCACTCAATAAAGGTAAAGTATGAATTTGTTAAATTACTTGATTGATTTGTTTTGTGAACTATATATATAGATTTAAAAGAGCAAAACATGTTTTTAGTAGAATGTATGCTGTGTAAGGTCAACATCTTGAATTGAGCCACATTCCGAGTGGCCCTCGTCTGTCACAGACTATAGCCAGTGAAACGGCATCTTCAAATTCGGGAAGTTAATGT
Source organism: Aldrovandia affinis (assembly GCA_029706075.1). Taxonomy (NCBI): domain Eukaryota; kingdom Metazoa; phylum Chordata; class Actinopteri; order Notacanthiformes; family Halosauridae; genus Aldrovandia; species Aldrovandia affinis. The sequence goes on along the minus strand of JAINUG010000014.1, from coordinate 8,197,333 downwards.
TTTCGTTAACACAGCCTACGTGTGCTAGATTTGATTTGTGTTTCTCTTTACGCGTAGCCTGCTTCGTTGCTTATCATCTGTATAGTTGGTATAAAAACACTTTGTTTATGGTAAAAAAAGATGAAGAAGAAGTTATAGGTGTGTTCATGGCCTGCCTTGTCATAAACTATTCCTACTTATTACAAATAACCGAGGCAGGCGATGGGGTTCGAGGACACCGGAATCCGACAGCGCTCTGATTGCTGTGGGTGATACTCACGTCAGGGAAGATGGCGTTGCAGCTTTGACATTCCCTGCGAGTTCAGCCATTGGAAGTTAATTAAAATGTGATTTTTAGTAAATTGTTGAGGGTTAGATGACGATCATTATCGCCGGGTCTCTGTTACTTTAATTTATGACAGTGATGAATCGACTGGGAATTCGTTTTAGGGCACAAGCTCCGGTCGAGTCCTTTGGGCAAAATGGTTAGGCCTTTTCAGCATTCAGTAAAACGCGATTCAGGTGTTCAGCTTAAGAAGAAAATGGGAAATACCGTTAAAAACATAAGTAAGACCAGTAAGACCAAGTAATATGCTATTGTGTGAGGATAGCAGGTCGAGAGTATAGCACACACACACAACTCATATCTCTTGTTAATGTAGCCTATCTGAAACATAACTTCCTGACATTTTCTGAACCAAACAGAGGGGAATATTTGGCCATTATTGGAGACCCTAATCCTGCCAAAACTTACCAAACTATGGAATTAATGTCGCCTATCCGCAAACCTAATAATGTGAAAACGCCATCATTTCTCTTTCCAAAAAGAGTTGGAGTAAATTCATGTTCTAGTTTCCGATAGCCTATTGGCTCTTACATGTAGCCTATCATGTTGCACGGAGTCCAAAGAATTCAGATAACCTTTCTAGAAGTGCTGGGTTGGAAACATGGGAGTGCGTTTTTCTTGTTGAACTTATTTTATTCTTTACTCTTTCTACAACACCACTGTAGCCTGCTTCGTTTCGATGGGAAGCATATTTAGTAGCCTACAACAGATATAAGCCTCCTCAATGTGAGTCTATTCTATATGGGTTTAAGAAGTTTATTATTACAAGCAAGTCGTAATTTAACCGCTCTTAAAATAGACCAGACGAACTATCAATGGCGTGACAGAGACCTCCACATCTTTCAGGTGATAGTCGAACAGCACCGTGACATCCAGAATGAATCTAATGTTTCCGCTTGTTGTCAACACGGATTTTCTGCCGTGACTCTGGACATAGCAAAGCATAGCCTATCGGTGTACACCAGTACGTTGGGTTTTTTGTCTTATATAAAATGCTCGGAAGGTTTAATACTTACCCTGTGTCCAAACGAGGACCATTCTTTACGAGGGGACACTGAAATTACACGCGACTACCCTCATTACAACTTTGTCCCATAAAGCAAACGAAAACGGTCGCTCAAGTAGTGGCGAAAAGTAGTGTTTTATGTTATGAAGCGAAGATTAATACATATTTTATATTTTAAATGTTTATTTTAAGAATAATAAGAGAACTTGAGGGGAAAAACCAAGAATACCAATAATTATATTACAAAAAAAACAAGTCTTACTTAAATTATTTATAATTTGTATAGGCCTACTTACAGTAATGTGTTGTAATTCTACAAGTAATAGGCTTTAGTGCTATTACTTTTCACTCAAATAATTAGGGTTTATTTCAATTTAACTACAAGAGCTTAATTTTTAATAACCAGTTATATATAACAAAATAACAAAATGTTGTATACTTTTGTTAATTTTCGTGCTGAACTTTGAGTGTAAGTCCATCAGGCCACAAAAAACTGTCTGCGAGCATTTTTGGCATGGCGTTAAAGTTAACTGGAACACATTTTAGTTAGGGTTTCTAAGTGGAATCGTTATTTTTGACCGCACTGTACAAGACTACCCTGACTGCTTCTCGATTTACTTTTAGACATTAGAATAGCCTGCTTCCTGAAGAAACACACATTCAATGACATTTGTTGAGAATATGTTTACAATATGTATATTTAAAGGAATCAGGGTTTGAATAATTTGCACAGACCTGGATTCATACCGGAACTATTTGCCAAACTATCTATTAAAACGAACTTCAAAGTCCGTTGATTTTAAATATTTGACATGCAACAGTACATTCTGTCTGAATTATTTTAAAGGAATCAGTACAATAGGCCTACAATATTTACAATATAATACAAGGTAAACGATAGTTCATAATCATTATCATCAGCATGGTACTGTCACTACTAACGAAATAATTTCCTAAATATTCAATGTAAGAAGTCTATTGGCTTTTCGTCTCGCGAACTAAGAAGGAGAAAACACATTTTTTTATTCTTTTTTCTTTTGTTCTTTTTATTTTTATTTTTACAAATTGGTACTTTTGACCAATTTAAAAAAGATACAAATATTTTAATTTACGTAATGTAAATTCAGTGTGTGTGTGTGTGTGTGTGTGTGTGTTCCAATTATAAGACATACATGCTAGTGTTGTTGCTGCGGCCCCAGCGCGAGTCCTTCTCCTTATCGCGCGGGCAGGTGCGGCCCGTAATAGGATCTTCCATTCAGCCCGTGTGTGTCTCCTGTGCGCGGCCTGTTCCCCCGGGGGCTGCCCGCTTTAATATCCTCTTGACTGCTGAAGCTTGGCGAGAGGATTCTTGCACACTCTGCTAGCGCCGTTAATGGCGCACCCCACCCGGCTTCCTCTAGCGAACGTTTGATGTGGAAATGAAAGAATAGCGAGGTTAAGAAAAGAGCGAGAGGGGGGGGGGGGGAAGACAGCTCAATGGGTTAAATGTTAAATTAAAAGCGAGGGGATGCTTAGCGAGTCGGTGATGCAGACCACTGAGGGACAGACAGGAGAGGGAGAGAAAGAGAGGTGGGCCGTTGCGCTCTCGGAACAGCAAAACTTTAGCTGTTTCACACTGAAGCGTAGCTATGATACAGACTACACCAAAAAATAAAGCGTACACCTCTATCAATAGTCTACACACGCAACATATTAGCGACAGAGAGATATGCTTAACTTAGGAGAGAGCTGGTCATGCAAGAGTGCGTGAAGGTTATTTCCTTGAGAAATCTAAGGGTAAAAACAACAACGTGAAGAGAACAGAACGTCGTAGGCAAGTCTCTTATTGAATCGTAATATAATTACCCACGACAATCCGTGATATGGACGCATTGCAATCTACTGTAGGAGAGGCATGATGTCTGCCGTGAAAACGTGCAAAATGTTGAGCAGTGTTCTTGTTGACTCTGAATCACAAAAGGAAAACACTTAATCAATAGCTATAAATTCCACAAGTTGTTAGAAAATATGTAATATTGGTCTACTAACTGCTTGCATTGATATGGTTTTATGATTTAGTTTCAAATATTTTATTTAGCAGTAGAACATATGGCAACATTATTACAGTTTGCATAATTAATTTAGAAGAAAATAAGTGTTTTTATATAGCTATGTCCTAACTGAAAAGACGGGAACCATTCTCCCGATGCCACGCACTTTGTACTTGATGAGATTGTAGACACACTTATTAAATACGGCTACTTTTTTGTAAGAATATAATTAGTGATCTACATTAGTGATGATGAGACAATCCGCGTCTGCTTAAGACTGAACGGGATGGTTAGAATGACGTGGCGGTATTAGTTGTCCATTTTTCCAGCAAAACGATTCGTGGACAACAAGAGCTGATCATAATTTGCAGACTATTGTACAGGCGGGTGGTCCGGTTACATACCTCCCCGCCAACATTTAGAACAGTTAAAGGTCCACTTGGTTTAATTAGTTATGCGTTTTCAGCGGGTTCAAAGAGCATTAGGCCTACGGTTAAAGCAAGTAAACATTTGGCTACAGATTTTCCTATACGAGGAAATGCGCTGTCAGAATTAAGAATGCGTGTAGATTTGTGTTCACCATACGCTATCTATAGAGACAATAAGGCAAACGGGTGTGCCACAATCTGATAGAATATTCTTGTATTCGGGTTTACAGCAGCAAGCTGGAGTTGAAGCCGGGCCCAAGTGGACGAGAAGTCGCAATTCGCTAAACCTGCGTAAAGACTTAAATTGCAGGCTCCAACAGACGTTTCAGAGCGATATAAAATGATTAAAGTTCTACGCCAAAATCCAAAAATAACCTCTTCCATGAAAAGCATAATATAGTTTGTGTTGGAAAGACGTTTTTATTAATATAACGATGTTGAATCTAATAATGATAATAGCCTATAGTTAGAATGTTTAAACTAGTTCGTTCATTGTCGAACAATAGCCCAAATAGGCTAATATAAAACGTGTACGAAAAATACACCTGAATACAAATAATAGGCTATAACAGTATAAAATATAACTATTTGCTAATCTTCGCTTCGGGAAATGATGTGATGTTTAACTGGTGGAACAGTGCTGGTTTTCATTGAGCACCGCAGATGTCGCGGTGGTGATCTCGTGGATTCGCGCTAATGCATTTGAAATATTTAAAGTAAAGATGCGTAAAACTCTCGTGCTAAACAACCCCTACCTTCTGTGTGTGTCCCTGTAGGAACCCCGGAATACGGAGTCTAGAGCTCAGAGCTGGAGCACACAACCTTTGTAATGTGGAAGACTTGCTCAGAGCTGAGTAGACCAGAGGCGGTCAAAATACTAGCTAGATCCGACATTATTGGTCAGTCACCCTTTTTACTCACTCTTGTCAAATGCTGATGGACTGTTTTTAAAGTCAGGGTCTTGCAGTAATTCTTATGTATGCCTTAATCTAATATGCTGAGATGTGTTTTGTGTTTTCCAGAATTTATTTAAACGATCACATCAATTATACTAAACGTGGAGGCAAACGTGATGGTGCTGACACGTGGTCATTCACAATTGTGTTAATTTTGATTTCATTTTGAGACTAAATGTCCTGATGTAATATGACACAACAGGATTGATTGAAACTGTCCTTCCATTCATTGATAACACTTAACGCCGCATTGGGAAATGCATTGCTTTGACACCCGTTTCAAGGGGTTCCCTCAAGAATGACAAAAGTACTTTTGAGCCAATACAACACAGGGAATCAAGTGTTATCTTTTGTTTTTATGTAAATTATATTTATTTAACTTCCATTGATTCACCTGAGTATCATTTGTGGATGTTGTTGTAAATTATAGATTTTGTCAATGCAGAGTCAAGTTCTCACTCCATCTTTGTACATGCAGGGTACTTTGAGTGTAAAGGAAAATTAAATGCGTAATTTAGTAATTAAATTTAAACATATATCATATAAACTCAGTGTGGGCTTTATTCCATATGCTGGCGTCTAAACTCCTGCCCCACGTTCCTGTTAGTCTTAAATCGAAACTATCTTAGTCTTAATCCTCAACTGAAGAAAGAACTTCAACATAAGAGTTTATTTTATCATTACTTGCACATCATTTTTGTTGATTTTAGTCATCATCAATCTCACAAATAGTATGTAAGTAATGTAAATAGTGAAGGAAAAAAAGAGCACTTGTTTTAATTTGTTATTCAATGCTAAGAACAATTAACACTGCCCAAAGACTGTGTTTCCAACCATGGCTGTTAAAGCCTATTTTAATCTGCTGCATCAGTTATAGAGGCTACATTTTAGGACCTGGGTCTCTATAGTCAGGTGAGAGATTAATTTCTGTATCGATGAAGTTCACAAATTTGACACCTAGTCCTAAACCTGTCTCACCAGGAGTGTCTTTCTCCGAAGCAGTGAGAGGACTTGAGGTGTACATAAACGAACGGGACTAACAGAGACTTTTGTAAAAGCGTTATTACTGTTTCTAGATTTGATTATAGAACGGGACTGATTATGGTTCCATACCATAGAAGGCACACAGTAACAGTACCGGTGTTTACTATGGTCATCACTGTTTAAAGGGAAACGTCACAGAAGAATAGAGGATTGAATATGCTGTTCCTTAATTTACAATGTAGTTCTGTATGTGTGTTGTAAAATCAAGAACTTCCTTCCATAGCATTTTTATGAGTGGAGCGTGGAATGGGGACTAGCTCCCTGTTAAACGTATACTACCAGAAACATTTAAGCCATTAATTAACATAAAAATAAAAATAAAAAATATTTTGTAACAGTTTTTGTTCAAAACTGACTGCGCACTTATCTAACTTTATTCCTGTCTGCCTCCAATCCCCAGAATGCACTGCGGAAGCTTGTCACACCCTTCCTGCCTGTTATCATGAGCACACTGCTACAATGAATAAACATTCAAATTCCACACAATAAGATAGAACCCAGTTGAGCATACAAAGTAGACATTACGTACACCGTAATTACGGATTTGGAGCCTACACCTAAGTGATCAGGAAATTTTTTTGGAGTATGGATGACATGATTTACCTGCGTAATTGGCTACAATCCATAGAGAGGTTGGGGGAACAGCATTGTGGATTGTGTAAAGTTAGCTAAATAAATATATAATTATAAATAGCTAAAATAATAATAATAAAACCACAAAAGGCAGTCAAATTGTGCTTTTAGTTAACATATTACATTGTAAACTATTGCGAAGTTACCCTTTTTATATGCAAATTATCTTATAACTTTTGTATATCTTTATTTTCATAATTTAGTGACTGGGTACTTCTTTAAGACATTTAGATGGGTTTGTTTACCAGAACTGAACATTATTTCAATAGCCAAATGAAAGGGTTAGTAGACCTTATCTTTTCAATTTGCTTTTCAATAAACCAGTATTTCCTTCCTTTTCACAATGTTTCTCTCTTATGCTCACAGGCAGCTGTTAGCACTGGCTTTGATTGGCCCAAAAAGACACTCTAAGAGTAGACTTCCCTACAAAGGAGTTCAATTATGGTGCTTAGTTGTGAATGAAAACTGTCTGTGTGCAAAATGCATATTGACCAAATGTGAAATCAAAACTTGCCATGTGCAAAATACATATTATCCGTGTACAAAAGGAGCTGTTTGGGGGAGAGAGAGGGGTGCGGGCTAGTGTGCTTGTTTACCGTGAGATTAACTGTTTTACCCCTCCCCCTCCCCCAGGGCATGGGGGGCTTAACCAACTAGGCGGGATGTTTGTGAACGGCCGTCCGCTCCCGGAGGTGATTCGCCAGCGCATTGTGGACATGGCCCACCAGGGCGTCCGTCCCTGTGACATCTCCCGTCAGCTGAGGGTTAGCCACGGCTGCGTTAGCAAGATCCTGGGCCGGTGAGTCACCACGCTCACCCCGCTTAGTTCACTGGCTCACCACACGCCGAGTTCTGCTCACCACACGCTGAGTTCTGCTCACCACACGCCGTGTTCTGCTCACTACACACTGTGCATGTTCACCACACGCCGAGTTCTGCTCACCACACGCCGAGTTCTGCTCACTACACAATGTATATGTTCACAACAGGCTGCATGCACTGACTGAATGTTCAAGGCAGTTGCCCCAAAGCACTGATCCAGGACCAGCAAACTCTTCCCAAATCCTAACCTTAACCGTTATGATAAGGTTAAGTTAAGGTAAATCCTTCGGATGGGACACTAAAAAGCGAGGTACTGACTCTGTGGTCATAAAATATTCCATGGCGCTTTTCGAAAAAGAGTAGGCTGTTAACCTATTAATTGATGTGATCCTGGCCAAATTACGGCTGCCGTCGCGTTCACCCAAGTGGGTGCAGCACATTGGTAGGTGGTTGAGGTGAGTTGCCACTATCATTGTAAAGCACTTTGGGTTCCTTGGAAAAAAGCACTATATAAATCCAATGTTCAATTCAATTCAATTAACCATTAGGAAGAAACTTTCAAAGCGGACTTCAGACCAGCACTCACTGGCAATTTCCACCTGACTGACCACCAACTAAACACTGTGCACAATCAGAGAATGCTACATACAGTAAAGGCCTTGAATTCACTACACAGTGCCCCCAACATATCTTCAACGTCAATTGCAACACACTGCCCTACCCACAACCATTCTCCACAACGCTCACCATAATATTCACACCATAGAGCACACAGCCCACAATGTACTACACACTGTGCTTGTTCAAAAAGCACTTCATGTTGCACACACTCCACACTCCGACAAAACACAATACCCCTTTGTAACACGCCATGTGACAATCCCTGGACTGGAGCAGAGCAGCTGATGGTAAAAACTGGCAGAGGAGTGGGGTTTGCCGGTCTATGGACCGGAACTTTATTTTTGTTCTGTCTCTCCCCCCAGACACGGGAGAGAGACAGTGGGAGAGCAGGTTAAAATAAAACAAACACAAACACAATGTCTTCACCCTACTTGCTGCGAAGCTTTCGGGCAAAAACAATTAACTAAAAAACCAAACAAAAATAATCAAAACTTAACAAAAGCCCCGCCTCCTCTGAGGGCGGCATCCCGTTTTGGGGAACACACGACAAACACAGACAATCAGCGGCTTTCCACACCACACATCAACACTTATGGGACAGGGTAGAACTCTACACACTGTCCCGACACACATCTGAACAAGACACCGTGCCTCCTCAGACTGGAGTTCCCCTAGAACCTCCCCAGGCACACACATATCCAGTGACTTTTCAAGTGCTTCCCAAACCCATGCACACAGAGACACTAACTTTTCAGTCAGAGTTCTCTTTTAAAACACACAGAGACCCTCGCCACTCCTCACAGGGAGAGTTATCTGGCAACCAGCCCCGAGACACTCTCCACTCTTTCAGTGAGAGTTCTCGGGCCGTTGTCCAGAAACACTCTCCACTGCCCAAGTGCGAATTCTGCAATCACACCGAGGGCGAGAGGCGGACCCTATTTCAGAGCGCCCTCTCGCTCTCCCAATCACACAGAGGGTGAGAGGCGGACACTCTTAGTGCACCCTCTTTCCCACACACACAGGAAGCATTCTACTCAGTCACTTTCGACAAACGCACACAGAACTCAACATAAACTCCACACAGACTCCGCCTCCCAGAAACTTGGATTACAGACACACGCCACCATGCCCGACAGACTCACATCAAACATTCCACAATAATACACAATAATACACAATAACACACATAATACACACACACACGAATGACCAGGCAAAGACTAACTGATTCCCCACTTGCCCCACCTGCTCTTAAATAGGCTTACTTCCTGCCTGGCTCAGGTGGGACTCGTGAGGCAATCACAGGTCTAACATTCACACACCTAATCACAAAACACCAAACAATTGACAGACCACACCCGCTCACATTCTCACACACAAACAGATAAGTGAATAATCACTTACCAATTAACATCAATTAAATAATAATTAAAGCAATTATGGCCTTTGGAGCAATCTTCCAGGCAACAGTTCACTCTCACATCCTGTGAGAGTGCCAAACCTGCCCCCGGAAAGTCTGCAAACATGACAGGAGACAAACGTGGATGTAATTTAATAACAGGTTACAAATCAATGGCTGTTAAAGCAGTTACACATTGTAATATATTCAACCATCAGATAACATACTGAGAACAGGTGAGTGGATGAATGAGGTTGACTGACGCCGTGCTCTCTCTCTGTGATAGGTACTATGAGACAGGCAGCATCAAGCCGGGGGTGATTGGCGGCTCCAAGCCCAAGGTTGCCACCCCCAAGGTCGTGGAGAAGATAGCAGAGTACAAGCGGCAGAACCCCACCATGTTCGCCTGGGAGATCCGGGACCGGCTGCTGACCGAGAGTGTGTGTGACAGCGACACGGTGCCCAGCGTCAGCTCCATCAACAGGTGCAGCCTGCCAGCGACTATACTACACACACTCTGAACAAGTACACATGTATTTATTTATGATTATGTACCATGTGCTGAACAAGCACATGTGGACATTACTGCCCACTACTACTACACACACACACACACACACACACTCACTCATGCACACACATACACAAACACACACACACATACATACACACACAAACACACTTGCACACACTCACATACACACACACACTCACACACATACACACACACACACACACACACACACACACACAGTTTCTCTCCTGCTCATGCAGAATCGCCTTGCTGTCATCCCCTGTACCACAGGATCATCAGGACTAAAGTGCAGCAGCCATTTAACCTGCCTCTGGACAGCAAGGGTCTCAGCCCTGGACACACGCTCAGTGAGTCTGTCTCACTCTTTATCTCATTATGTCTCTCACCACACGCTCAGTGAGTTTGTCTCACTCTTTATCTCACTCTTTCTCTCACCACACGCTCAGTGAGTTTGTCTCACTCTTTATCTCACTCTTTATCTCACCACATGCTCAGTGAGTCTGTCATGCTCAGTGAGTCTGTCTCACTCTTTATCTCACTCTTTCTCTCACCACACGCTCAGTGAGTCTGTCTCACTCTTTATCTCACTACACGCTCAGTGAGTCTCTCACTCTTTATCTCACTACATGCTCAGTGAGTCTGTCTCACTCTTTATCTCACGCTGTATCTCACGACATGCTCAGTGAGTCTGTCTCACTCTTTATCTCACCACACGCTCAGTGAGTCTGTCTCACTCTTTATCTCACTCTGTCTCTCACTCAGCCCTGGACACACACTCAGTGAGTCTCACTCACAGATTCAACCCATAGCTATTGGATGGCAGCCATACTTATATGGTAGATGGGGAGGTGCAGATTCCAGTTCAGGTGCCTTCCACACATCACTGTTGGGCCTACCCAGAGTTACATTTGACATTTTAGGCATTTAGCAGACACTCTTCTCCAGATCGACTTACAGTTTACATTTATTTACATACAATCCATTTATACAGCTGGATATTTTATTGAAGCAATTCGGGTTAAGTACCTTGCTCAAGGGTACAACCTGTGAATTGAACCAGCAACCTCTGAGTTACAAGCCCAGTTCCCCTAACCATCTTGCTACACTGTCACCCTGAGTTGCCTGAGTTAGCCCTCTCTCCATGTCAGAACCAAAGGCATTATAATGGCATGAAGTGAAATGGTGTTTTGGCAAAACACCTAACATCACAAGTGGTGACAGTGCACTAGAATAGTTAGAGAACTGGGTTTGAAATTCAGAGGTTGCAGGTTCAATTCCCAGGTGGGACACTGCCGTTGTACCCTTTGAGCAAATGTGCTCAACCTGAATTGCTTCAAAATTTCTTCAAAATCCAATCGTATATACATCATGTAAGTCGCTCTGAAGGCTTGCCAAAAATGCCTAAATGTAAAACGTAATCATTTAAAGAATAACAAACAAACAAAAACCTCCTTGTTCAAAGACGGATTACATATTCATAAGTGATTATCTGTCTCTCTCTGTCTCTCTCTCTCTCTCTGTCTCCCTCCCTCCCCTCTCTCTCTCTCTCTCCCTCTCCTGTCCCTCTCTCTATCTCTCTTTCTCTCAGTCCCCAGCTCAGCAGTGACCCCACCCGAGTCTCCGCAGTCAGATTCGCTTGGCTCCACCTACACCATCAATGGGCTGCTGGGGATCACACAGACCAGCGGCGAGAGCAAGAGGAAGCATGACGACAGTGAGGCCCGTTCCCATGCACACCAGCATCACTCAGATTAGTAATGTTGTCTGAGCACACTGAAAAACACACTAAATCTATGAGAAATAGCAAATTTCTTTATATTGCCTCACTGCCTAGCTGTAGTTACGTAATAGTAACAATGTGTGTATGTGTACGCACGCGTGTGTGTGTGTGCATCCGTGTGTGTGTGTGTGTGCGGAAGTATGTGTGTGTGTGTGTGTGTTTGTGTGTGTGTTTGTGTGTGTGTGGGTGTGCATGTGTGGAAGTGTGTGTTTGCTTCTCATTCTTAATGGTGAGAAAATCTGGGTATGTTCACTGTGGGCCTATAAATGAGACTTAAGTGCTTTTTACTCTCAGTTACGCATGACTTAAGAGCATCAGAACTACACAGATTCTTTGAAATGGGGTCTGGCACTGTTGGTGGAGGTCCATTGTTGGTGATGCTGTATACAATTAAAGTAGCATGTTCAGGACTACAAATGACACATTCTGCAGCCCACATTAGGTACCTGTGGCAGGTCAGGTCCCTTGAATCAATCAATCAATCAAAACTTATTTATTATAGTTTTTACAATAAAATGATCACAAAGCATTCAGCAAAATACTTTCCAGAGGAGATCAAAAAACTGAAACCCCAAAGCCACTAGGCGAAAGCTATTCCCTCACCCTGAGAAAAGAATGTGTTTTAGAAACACACCTGGATTATGGTGTACAAATACAAGAAGAAGGGGCTGGCGGATAGTGTAAAACCTGTTTGGCTGGTCCAGACCAGCTGCCTATCAGGGATGCGGTTCAAAACCTGTCTCTGCCAGACCAGCCCTGGCCGTTAGCCCCGATCACGGCATTTGGCTGTCCACTCCTGAGGGAGAGGGAGAGGGTGGTCGGCATGAACTCGCTGTGAAGCACGTAAGGGTGTCTCCAGAATGGGGGTCGGTGAGTTCCGTGTCAAAGGAGGTGGATAATCGCCGGCCTTGGAGAGTAGCTTGCCCCATAGAGACAGGCGGTGAGTTTGTAGGGGGGGTTAATCTAAATAAATAGAGGGTATAATTGCCTTCCAAATCGGGGAGAAAAACAGGGAAAAATCTGAAACAAAATATATATATTTTTGAAATACAAGAAGAAGGGAACAGAAATAAAGGAAGACTTGTGATATTGATACATTGCCCTCTCTCTGTGTGTCAGGTGATCAGGAGAGCTGCCGGCACAGCGTGGACTCCCAGGGGAGTGGGGGCGGGGCCCGGAAGCAGCTCCGCTCAGACCACTTCCCCCATCCACACCTGGACAGCCAGGACTGCGGGTTCGAGCGCCACCACTATGGCCCCGACACCTTCACCTCTCCTGGCCACAGCAAGGCTGAACAGGTACACACACAGCCTTGATTCACTCAGGTAGAACAGGTACACACAGCCTCGATTCATTCAGACCGAACAGGTACAGGTCAGAAACAGGTACACACACAGCCTCGATTCACTCAGGTAGAACAGGTACACACACAGCCTTGATTCACTCAGGTAGAACAGGTACACACACAGCCTTGATTCACTCAGGTAGAACAGGTACACACACAGCCTCGATTCACTCAGGTAGAATAGGTACACACACAGCCTCGATTTACTCAGGTAGAACAGGTACACACACAGCCTCGATTCACTCAGGTAGAACAGGTACACACACAGCCTCGATTCACTCAGGTAGAACAGGTACACACAGCCTCGATTCATTCAGACCGAACAGGTACACACACAGACTCGATTCACTCAGGTAGAACAGGTACACACACAGCCTCGATTCACTCAGGTAGAACAGGTACACACAGACTCGATTCACTCAGGTAGAACAGGTACACACACAGCCTCGATTCACTCAGGTAGAACAGGTACACACAGACTCGATTCACTTTCAGCCTGACCACAGCGAAGCACATGCAACAACACTGTTATGAAGACGTTAGCTACAACCAATTTCAGGAGATTTTCCAAATGCATCCAGTCAGTACACACTAATGAGAAATAACTGCCCAGCTTTGGGCTGTAAGCGCATTCCACATTGATGTTCGAACTCACATAACCCAAATTACAATTCAAATGTAAAAATGTATATATCTGAAAAACTCAATAACAATTGCATAGCAATGGACAGATAACAACATGTAAAAAAATCATATAATAATAATAATAATAATAATAAATATTATTATCTTTTGCCTTCAGGCTTTGTATCCTCTCTCACTCATCAATGGCAGCTTAGAGGAAGGGAAAACCAGCCTCTCAACATCAAGCGCTGCCATTGGCCGAAATCTGACATCACATCAAGGCTACTCAGTGGTCGCAGGTAAGAGATCATTGGCGCTCTTAATGCAAAGTGATAGACACAGCAAGAGATTCTAAAAGGTCACTACAAAATCATCAAAGGGTTTTCGTGCAATCTTAATATGCCATTTAGCAGACTCTTTTATCCAAAGCAACTTATAGTAGAGAATGCATACATTTTTCAGTATATGTGGCTCCAATGGAAATAGAACCCACAACCTAAGCATTGTTAGCGCCATGCTCTACCTACTGAGCCACACAGAACCACAATCCGGTACATTACTTCTATGACCATGTCACCCACATAAAACACAAAAATTGGTGTCCATTATTTCTGTCTAAGTTCTGAGATTTCATTATCAAATTTGCAGGCGTTAAAAATCATATTTTCATTTCCTTATCCACCTGCTCCTCTCCATTCCATCCTTAGACCCCCTGAAGCCCCTCCCACTTTGTCTGAAGCAGGAAATGTCACCAGAAGAGACCAGTGCTGGCTCCTCCCCCAATGTCATGCCCAATGCTGCCTTCCTGGACCTGCAGCCAATAGCAGCTCCCGTTTCTGTCAGTAGCAGTGGTGGATGCTCCTCCCATCTCTCTCATGCCTTCAACTCATTCTCCCATCATGCACCAGTGTACGGGCAGTTCAGCAGCCAGTCTCTCATAGCAGGTACATTCCATAGGACCAATCAGCTGGCCTGGACCCTCGCTGGCTAAACACGAGCCCTTTCTTTGCACCTTGGAGCTGGGCCACGATCGAAACGCACGCGTCTTCCTCTAACACTCTTCCTGAGAACTGCCATGCCTTCGATCACTCAGAACCAAGCTGCCATGTCTTCAGTGCTTGAAAAGACACTCAGTATTGTAGCATTATCCATACAGCATATTCACAAAGTATTACTGGCACTTCTCCTGCAAAATGAACTACCCCGTTAATTTATTTCACCGTTGAACAGTTCTTCAATTGAATGAAATGAATGAACAAACGCTTTAAATCTGAAATGGCCCAGGGGTTCATTCGCCTACATCTCGATTGGCTCGATGATGGTTGTGACACCAAACTACAGGAAAGATATAGAGCCTGCTGTACGTGTGCAATGAACGGCTGTTCAATTTGTTCCTGGTGTGAAAGGTAGAAGTATCATGGGACCTTTAATGACCACTGTGAGTTAGGGCGTTGGTTTTTACGTCTCATCCGAAAGACAAACCATAATTAAGCACAAGGATGCACCGTTACAGCATTCAGTGTTAACGATGTGCAATTAAAGATTGGTCTTTTCTTATATTTGAGACGTCACAGTGATGCTTTGTGGATGAGAGTGTTGGTCATTTCCTCTAGGTTTCTGAAAGTTGACAGGATGCTTTGTGAATAGATGGCGTCACGGTGAAGGCTCATTGCGTGTTTCTGTCACTGCAGGTCGAGACGTGGTGAGCTCAACGCTCCCAGGCTACCCTCCTCACATTCCGGGCGGCGGTCAGACCGGTTTCACCTCATCCGCCATCACCAGCATGGTGGCAGGTAAGAGGACTGTGCAGCAGCTGGGGGCCACAATGACTGAATATGTGTGAGACTGCAGCCTGCCTCATACAGGGCTGGATCTCTGCATAGGCCGACAAGGATCCAAACGTTGCATGGGGCACAAAATTATGGGGGAAATATTGATATTGATATTGATGATTCATATTACACTTATACACCTAATAAATATATGTTCATCACACAGGATCCTTATTATTATTATAAGTAGTAGTCATAAAAAATAAATAATGCAAATTAAATCATATCTCCAACCAGACACATTTCACAATTTATGTGAATTTATTCACAATTAAACCATGACTAAATGGAATGTTTGTACATCATTTTAATATCACTGCGCCTTCCACAAACATAAAAATCCTAGATATATAACGTAAACTGCCAATCATAATAAAAATTGAGACTCCGTTCAGCCTCTTCGGTTCAATGTCCAGATCCTCAAAGTGGGCTGTCCGGTATTTCACTTATTGGGGGAGCGGAGAAGAGAATTGGCATTAACTTCAAGACAATGTACGGCAATGTGACTAAGATCCTGCGTGAATCCTGACTGAGTTCAGAAATGGAAATGGAATAACTTTGTTAGCGGAATAATACACCCCTTATGGTCCGTTAAAGTTTTCTATTTAGGGCGGCGGATAGTGTAGCAGTCTAACGCATCGTATTTTGGCTGGTCTGATACAGTGTGCGCTACCTGTCAGGGATGCGGTTCGAAACCTCTCTACCAGACCGGCCCTGGTCGTCAGCCCCGTTCAGGGGCGGCGTTTGGCTGTCCGCCCCAGGGAGAGGGGGGAGGGTAAGCTGGCTTTGGTCCGCCATGAAGCACATAAATGGAGTCTCCATAACATGGGTGGGCGAATTCCGTATCAAGGAAGCGGAGTTCGCTGCCCTCTGAGAATTCACTTGCCTTGTAGAGATGAGTGGCGGACTCGTGTGGGGAGGGTAAATCTAAATAAATAGAGGGCATGATTGGCTACCAAATTGGGAGAAAAACGGGAAAAAATCTGAGATCAAAAATATATATATTTTCTATTTTAAATTGTATTTTCTGAGTATATAAAGATATCTCTGGATGGATTCATTTTATAAACTATTTGAGTTGCGCCTAACAACATCCCCTGCATATTCATGATGTAACACATGTTCTCCTTCTGTATCATTTTAATGATAAAGAAGTAAGCAGTGCCAGACTTTTATTTGGTAGCTTAATTCCCTTGACGTTCACATTCACTTTTGATAGCTTTGTTAAACATACAGTACATGGTCAGACTTTTGTGTTAGCCATTGTTTCCTCCAGTTGCAAACTGTGCGGGACCCGTTCCCTCAAATTAAAAAACGTGGCGAGGTGGCAGGCGACTGTGGAGCATGTGACCTTGAGGTCATAGAGGACGCGGCTGGGGTTCCCCTGGCGAAAAGGAAACGTGTGTGAGGGAAGGAGAGGGACGGACGGGACGGGAGAGAAAAATGGAGGGCAAAAACAAACCATACTCAGAAAAACAAAAGACACGAAGCAACAGCAAGAAAAAGAGAGATGCCCAAAAAAAGAGAGAGAGAGGGAAAGAGAAGGAGAGGGGACGAAAACCTGGAAGGAACAGTGTGCAGTTCGATTAGTATGGCGCGGGGGGGTGGTGGTTAATGAGTAGCCTGTGCTCCTCTGGTGAACTTGGCCTCCGGCACAGACAAGGCCCGGGGGCCACAGCGAGCTGGCTGGGGGTTCCGCCCTGATGCCCTAACCCCCGCCCCCCTCCCCACGCGTACGCATCACCATGGGAACTGGGGGGCCCTGGAGAGGGGAAAGGGTTGTGTGTGTGTGTAGGGGAGGGGGGTTTGTGATGTGTGTGGTGTGATGTGCCCCTATTTTTTATTTTTTTTATTTGAAGTCTGCCCCTCGAAGCGCGAAATGAGAGCCTCTGATTTATTATTTTTCTGGTGGGTTGGCGGTGAGGAAGCGCTCGTACACAATTACTCGCTAAGAGAGGGGAGTGAGTGAGTGAGGGGAGGGGGGCATAATTACCAATTAAATATTGGAATGTTTAAAAAAGAGACAGAGGAGGGCGAGAATGGTATGCAGAAAGAGGAAGTGAGGGATTGAAGGGGGGTTGTGGGTAATAAAGCATTAAAGGGAGAATGTGTAGACTGTATGCACCAGTGAGCTGCAGGATTTGACCCCCAGCCATCTACCCTGGCCCACAGATTAATGGTTTACAAGCCGTCCAAACCGTTTGTGAATTATGTGCTAAGTCCGCCCAGATGCTGGCAAAGTCACAAGCGGACTCGCACACATTAACAGGGCAGGGAAACCACGCCCGAAAAATCAACATGCCGAAAGAGGGTGTACACCCCCCACGTAATCAAAAACACAACCATGTGAATGTGAAGCATCACACTCAAAGCCAATGTGTGGCCAATTGATCACTTCATTTGATTTGCATGATTCAAACATCTTGTATAGCATTTGTGTGAAGAGGAGTTGAGTGCGTGTGTGTGTGTGTGTGTGTGTGTGTGTGTATGAGAATATCAGACACTGATGTGTGTGGGAGTGTGTGTATGAGTGTGTGTGTGTGTGTGTGTGTGTGTGAGTGAGTGCCTGTGTGTGTGTCTGTGTGTGTGTGTCAGACACTGATGTGTGAGTGTGCATGTGTATCAGACACTGATGTGTGTGTGTCTGTGTATCAGACACTGATGTGTGTGTATGTGTGTATCGGACACTGATGTGTGTGTGTGAGGTTGTGTCAGACACTGATGTGTGTGTGACTTTGTTCACTTTGTTGTACGTCGCTCTGGATAAGAGCGTCTGCCAAATGCCTATAATGTAATGTAATGTAATAATGTAATATCAGACACTGATGTGTGTGTGTATGTGCATGTATGTGTGTATCAGACACTGATGTGTGTGTGTGTGTGTGTATCAGACACTGGTGTGTGTGTGTGTGTGTGTGTGTGTGTGTGTGTATCAGACACTGATATGTGTGTGTTCATCCTCCTGCAGGTACAGATTACTCTGGTCAGGCTTATACCCACTCCCCATACTCCTCCTACAGCGAGGCGTGGAGGTTTACAAACTCCGGCATCTTGGGTGAGTCTGCCTGTACCCACCTACACACACTGACACACACACACACATACACACACACACTCACACACATACACATACTGCATGCACACACACATGCCCACATACACATACACACACACATTCGCACACAGAGAGAGAGAAAGAGAGAGAGAGAGAGAGAGAGAGAGAGAGAGCAACCTTATCAGAACCACAAATAACAACAAACACCAACCCGACCGTCCATCACAGATTACAGTTTTTCCTGAATGCTTAAAGACTAACAGTGATTCTTGAAGCACTATCTCTGAAACCATTAACACTTGTAGCCAATGCATTTACCAAGTGTGCCAAACTGAATGCACGTTCTCTGCTTTACACTCAGTTTATAATTTTATAACACACTTCTAGCAAAACTGTAAACATTGGTCTCTACATTGCTACACTATACTTTCCACGCTGCCTAGCTCAAGACAACATTGCATGTGATGTGGATGAAGTCTTATGGCCAGACCCACAAAGAAGGCGAGATTTAGCCTAATTTTCTTTCTTTTCTAACACAAATGTTTTTGTTTTCTTCTACTGCGCTTTTGTTGTTTGAGGAGTGTTAGAACATTTTGAGGGGAAAAATGTTTTCCCCTTATTTGTATTGATAGTGTGTTATGTTTGGAATACACATCCATACTTTACACATTTGGATACCTGTGTGTATGTATGTGTGTGTTACTACACAGAAAAATAAAAAGCCACAAGTGTTTTTCATTTATACTATCAGTGCGTAGTTGGTGCTTCGTGTGCTTATTCAAATGATGGCTTGTGTGTACTGTATTGACGCAAAAACACAATTTTTTAAAAGAGTTTGAAGAGTTTTGCAAGAATTGTTTGCTTTTGCAAGAGATGTATAATGTTTTGCTGGTTTGGTGTAAGGTTTTGTGATTAGTGTGTAGAGTTTTGCAAAAATAGCCTATAGTTTCAAAGTTAGTGCCTAAGCAATCAGCAAAAACTGTAAACCTGGGTCACCAGTTTCAGTCACATGTCTGAATGTCACAGGAAACAACTCCAGCTCCTTAGTTACTCGTCACCGGGGGGGTGTGGAGCTCCACATAGTGCACTGACCAGTCACACACAATGCAGCCATTCTTCCTGAACAGTGCTCCCTGGTGGACACCCAGGGCCCTTCAGTCACGAGTCACTGTGCCCAGTGAAGCCCATCTCCCAATGTGTCTTACTAGATTACAGCCGAGCCCAGGGCAGAATGCCTTGACTGTCCCACTGCGCCATTAACACACTAACCATTAACTGCCTTTAATTTGGCCTTTCTCACAGAAAAATAAGGCATTATAAATATATATATGCCATTTAGCAGATGCTTTTATCCAAAGCAACTTACAGTAGTGAATGCATACATTTTTCAGTATATGTGGTCCCAGTGGGAATCAAACCCACAACCTAAGCGTTGTCAAAGCACCATGCTCTACCTACTGAGCCACAAAGAACCACGCTCTACCTACTGAGCCACAAAGAACCACGCTCTACCTACTGAGACACACAGAACCACACTCTACCTACTGAGCCACACAGAACCACGCTCTACCTACTGAGCCACAAAGAACCACGCTCTACCTACTGAGCCACACAGAACCACACTCTACCTACTGAGCTACACAGAACCATACTCTACCTACTGAGCCACACAGAACCATACTCTACCTGCTGAGCTACACAGAACCATACTCTACCTCCTGTATATCACACAGAGTGCAGAACAGGGTAACATGGTACCCACTGTACCGACATAAACTTGCCGATGACTTGAAATACGGGAAATAAATCTTTGCAGTCATTGTAAATGGTCGTCGTTCTGTATTATCTGATTTTATAAGGTTGGGTGGTTAATTGTTGTTAATTGTATGTTGCTAAAACATCCCTAAATCTCTTGGACTACATGTAAACACTATATTAGTTCATTAGGGTTTCTTTCCTTTTTTTCATTTCCTCAATCTTTCTAAAAACAATCATGTATTTTGTTTTCAAACGATAATAAATGTTGTTCATTATTTTCAGTTATCATTGTTATAATCATTTTTATGATTATAAATCAGTTATTTGTGAGACACAACAAGAAGAAGAGTACTGCAAGGGAATCAAACTAAACAAAAAGGAAAAAATGTATGTCCCTTTTTTTGTCGCCCCCTGCAGGATCACCTTATTACTACAGCTCCGCCTCTCGCACCGCTCCCCCCTCCACAACGGCTTACGATCACCTTTAGTTCCCACAGGGAAGTCTGAACGTTCCACAGCATTACGTGGGAAGAAAAGGGGGTGAATTAAAGGTAAAAGGACACACCCTCACCTTTCTGTCCAGGAGGGGGCAGGACAGCGACTGTAGCTTCAAAGCTGCTTTTCTGACTTGGACTCGACAGCGCTTGTTTGTAAATGAAAGAGGACCCATGAACATGCCAGTGGCATCGGGGGAAAGACAATGAGCGGGGAAATACCAGAGACTGAACTCCAATCTGAACTCCAGAACTGCAATGGACAAGATCATTCACCTGCCTCTGATGAAAGTACAGTAATCACAAGCTGGAAAAAGCCTAGAATAATTACCACCGTTAACCTATTCAAATACAACACAGCTGCAGTTCTAGTGCATTGTGTAACGGGAGTATATTTCCAAAGTAACTTTGAATAAATCATGAGTATACCACATTACACTTCACCATGTTAAACTACAGTACCCACATTACACTTCATCACATTAAACTACAGTATCCATGTTACACTTCACCATGTTAAACTACAGTGCCCACATTACTCTTCACCATGTTAAACTACAGTACCCACTTTACACTTCACCATGTTAAACTACAGTACCCACATTACACCTCACCATGTTAAACTACAGTACCCATTCGACACTTTACCATGTTAAACTACAGTACCCATGTTGCACTTCACCATGTTAAACTACAGTACCCATATTACACTTCAACATGTTAAACTATAGTACCCACGTTACACTTCACCATGTTAAACTACAGTACCCACATTACACTTCACCACATTAAACTACAGTACCCATGTTACACTTCAACATGTTAAACTACAGTACCAATGTTACACTTCACCATGTTAAACTACAGTAGCCATGGTACACTTCACCAGGTTATACTACAGTACCCACATTACACTTCACCACATTGAACTACAGTACCCATGTTGCACTTCACCACATTAAAGTACAGTACCCACGTTACACTTCACCATGTTACACTACAGTGCCCATGTTACACTTCACCACATTAAACTACAGTACCCATGTTACACTTCACCACATTAAACTACAGTACCCATGTTACACTTCACTATGTTAAACTACAGTGCCCACGTTACACCTCACCATGTTAAACTACAGTACCCATGTTACACTTCACCAGGTTAAACTACAGTACCCATGTTACACTTCACCAGGTTAAACTACAGTACCCACATTACACTTCACCAGGTTAAAATAAAGTACCCACGTTACACTTCACCAGGTTAAACTACAGTACCCATGAGTGACCACTCCTTTGAGAATTGTGTTTATTGAGTGTTCTCACGGGCAAAAATACACCAGCAAAAAAAAAAAAAAAAAAATTTTAAATGAACAAAGAATGGAGAGAACAAACTGGGGAGAGAGTGTGGTGCAGGTAGGAGCCACGCTGCTGGTGCCGTAGAGCAGCTCTGCTGGACAGCTGTAAAATCCTGTAAAAATCCTTTATTACCTTTGGGCTACAGACACTGAGAGATCTTTATGAACCCCACGTGTGTCCGCACAGTTCAGCTGCTCCTGGAAGACTCGAGTTCTTGTTTCAGTTTCACCTCTTGGTCTTCTGGCCTAAGTGACATACGCTTTTCCCTAAGTAAAGTAGTTTGGCTTTAACCTTTAAAAAATGAGTTCTAGGTGGAGCTCTCTTTTATAACTTGCATTTGCCTTTTATCTCAAGGTAGAATGCACAACAACACACTGTGTAATGAAAATGCTCAACTCTCAATTCTTTATTCAAAGTGCAGGACAGCCTAAAAAACGCTTCTTTTAGATTCTGTCAAATACCACGAAGCCCTTGAAACCTCTTAACAAGAATTGCTTAACAGGGGACCCGTTTGATCCCATTTTTGGAAAGAGTTCGGAATGAGCTTGCACAGTGTTTGTGTAGCGGCGCTACAAGTTAAAAAGTGGAGGAGCCTGTGTGTGTGTGCTGATGTCAGAGTCTGCTCCAACTGCAGGCTGAGGAAGCAGTTCCGTAGGTAATCTGGGCTGAGCGGATGTGTACATAGTGTAGATGAGGCTGGGAAGCAGGTTTCTCATGGGGAATTGTGGGTGGGTTTGGTGGGAATAACCAAAATATGCAAGGAAAAAAAAAGAAAGTTTTTTTTTTTTTTTAAATGAAGACTTGAAGGAGAACTGGAAATACTTTTCTTCCCGTGTGGATTTTCTGGATTTGTGGTTGTGCTGATATTTTGTAGGGCGCCTGCAAGGAAAGCTTTTGTCTTCATCATAATGTTATTATTGTCGTCGAGAATGTAAATACACTATTTCTAAAGAATTATTTTAATTAAATAAAGCATGACTGAACAAACACGGCGCTTTGTTAAGTGATTTTATTCGCCTTCATTCGAAGACGTGATTCGGAGGTGAGGGATTCTCAAACAGGAAATGTATGTTGGGTCTCTAACTTCACTTTGAGTATAAAATGGTGGCCAGGAGGGCCTCCCGGGTTGTGTAGTGGTAGAACATTCAACGTTGCCCACTGCAACTGGGGTTCGATTTCACCAGGTCACGCCAGTTTCGGCTCTGGCCGGGAGTGCCACTAGGGGCGACAATTGTCTCTCCGCCCCAGGGAGGGGGGAGGGAAGCCGATACAAAGCTCGGACTACAACAGCAAGCTCTCAATATGAGGGAGGGAGATAATTGACATGAAAAAAGGGGGCATAATTGGCTACTAAATTGGGAGAAAAATTGGGAAAAAACAGCATAAAGAGAAAATATAAAAATAAAATAAAAAAGATAGCCATGGGGCCAGCATTTATGGGGGTGCGAATGCACTTGGCTGGGGTCCACTGCTGCCAAGAAGCAAGTGGTGAAAGAAATACACTGAGACCAATCCTGTTTAAGAGAAATGCCCCTTGAAATACCCTGTCCAATCAGAGAGCGCTGTTCGGATGACGAGACCATAAATGCACACTCCATTAGTCAATATTACACCCCATACTATCTCTTTAACGTGGCTGTGCAGTGACAGGAAAGCTACTAGCTAACAATCCGTGTGGCAGTCCCCAGCACTGAGCTGCTCCTTCACCATTCTTCTAAATTTGTTTCAGATTTTTTCCCTGTTTTTCTCCCAATTTAGTAGCCAATTCAACCCTCTATTTATTTTGAACCCTCCCCTCACGAGCCTACCACCCGTCCTCCGGTTCGAGCTATTATCCCAGAGGCGGGCAATGATCCGCCTCCCCCAAGACGGAACCTGCTCTTTAGGTGCGCCCTACTGCTCCTCAGCGAGCTTGGGCCAACTTGAACTCCCCCAACCCCTTGGGGCAGACAGCCAAATCCCTGTTCAGTGCTCCCGGCCAGAGTAGGACTGACATAGTCGGGTTTCAAACCACGACCACAATAGGTAGCTCACACTCGCAAAGCGTCAGTCAATGTGGTTGCGTTAGACCGCTACCCTATTTGAGCCCCCCCCACCATTCTACAATCAATACTGTCCCGAGAGAGACTTAAATACGTAGAATTTTGGTTTTATTTACGTTTTTCAGAAGAAATAGTATTGCTGAATAAAATGAAGCCTTCTTTTTGCTCGTTTTCATCAAGGGTGCCAATCATTTTGGGCCTGACCCTACATTGGTAATTAATTCATTTCAATAATCACTGTATCTTATTAATATTATTTATCAACTGTAACTGCGGTAGTTGTTGACAGCTTCAATAAAGTCATATCTTGACAGGATACTCTGTATATATGACACAATGTTTGTAAAAGAAAAGCAGTGTAAGTTGAGAGACATGGTAAAGAAGACGTGGAACCAGGACGAGGATTCTTTAAGCAACAAAAGACAAATGACAACGACTCAACTGTCTACTTTTCACATTTAACAGATTAATGTTCATGCCTCCATAGTACAGCATTAGGAATATATTACACCAAGGGAAAATAAGATTGTTGCTACTTCAAAATGACTTTTAAACATCCTGGCAATGTAAAAGAATGAATGAATTAATTAAATACATACATAAAATAATAAAATTAGATTAGATTAGAAAACTTTATTGTCTGTCACATTCATGACAGAAAATTGTCATTGACATGGGTTCATAAAAACAGAAAAACAGAAGCAGTTAAGAGAACAGCGCAAACATAGTTGATAGAAATAGAAAACGAACAGATGTGCAAAAGTGGCAAAGTGCATATTATATTATTTTTTGTTTAACGGGTAATTCCGTGGAATGAATTTTTTTGGGTAAATAAGTTTCTTGGCCAATGGGACTCTGTAGCGACAGCCTGATGGGAGTAATTGGAACGAGTTGTGTAAACAGGACATAAACATTATTTTGAAATAATAATTATATATATACACCCACCAAAAATTAAAAATATTAGTTATCATTGCTCGTGTAAACACCTTATTTAGTCTTACCGGACGATGTTGTACATGTGTATTTAGCTGATTTGCTTTCGGCTAGTGCCAAACATCCATCTCTCTCCCACAAATCTTTCAACCGCCCATTATAATCATTCGCAACCATCATCATCATCATTATCGCCATGTAAAGCGGACTGCCGTCCACTGCCCTGCAATGCCAACAACATTTTCTTTTCGCTAGTCAGCAATTTAGCAAAAACACACACACAGAAAAAAACAAGAGGACAGAGCAATGATCCTGAAAACATGCGCATCTGTTTAATCTCCTCGTTTGATTTTCTGCATCATGTAGTTTTATTCGCAATTATTTCTCCCCTCCGCGCAGCCTCGTTATTATCCCGCCGTAACGAGGTTCCGCTCGGGCGGTGCCACCGTCCACCTGGACCTGGGGGAGAGGGGGGGGGCACATGCCCACCTTGATGGATGTTCCGCCTCCATTAACTACCAGTATGGTGCTCTGACGCAGCGAGACAATTCCGACCAAAGAGACAAAACGTATTTCCTTGTGAGCGGAACGAATACAGACGCATTGTGTTGCGGTGCATTGCAGAAATATTCACCCCCTTATGTAGCATTCCGTTGCCTCGGAGGTTGAAAACCTACGGCTTTTTGAAATAGAAATAGGTTTGGTGCTCACTTAAAAAATTGAACTTTTGGGTCTGAACGTAAAGGTTATGTCTGTGCGAGCAGAACACTGGCGGATCATTTTTATGAGGTGGAAAAAAAAGTGTGGAGCTATGGCGGTACTTTGCCAAACTAACAAGGCGCACAGAACAGGAAACAGCAGCAATAACCATAAATAATTCCAGCTACACCTGAACGAGAACCGGAGAAAGTAACTGTTTCTAGTTTTTCTTTTCTTTTGCAGTTTTTCTTTGCTTTTGCTTTTCTGTTAAGCACTTTGAGATCGCTCTGCGATGAAAAGTGCTATATAAATGAGGGTTATTATTATTATGATTTAAAACCAGCTTGTTTCTGCATATAGTCTCATCTGGGCTTCAACAAACAACAGTGTTTATAAATAATAGGCTAACATGTTAAAAAATCAGCCAATTAAGAAGAGAAGGTCTTAAGAGAGGCAACCAATGGCATACATCCACACATCTTCCAAAATGACCATACAGAGTGTAACACATGAGTCAGGTGATCAACACCCAATAGGATCCAACAAACAATTGAGTGGAATGTTTGTGGAGTGACACATCTCAGCTATTGTCATAGAATATTGTCACATCTCAGCCATTGAACACTGCAGCTCTTTCACTGTTGGCCTGATTGAGGGACCTTACAGAGACGGGTGTATTTAATTTAATTTATTTTTATGATCATAACAACATGAAAATAAATTATCATAAAATAAATAAAGCAATAAATAATCATGTAATCCATTATTATTGAACAGATAGAGGCCATTGGCATTATTTTTTTTGCACCTGAACTAATTTAGGTACTTATGCAATCAATATAATTATTAGATATTATTTTTATTTTTCATCCATTATTCATCTAATTTATTTAGACCATGTGGAGTAGGGTGTGTAGACCGGAAACATTCATTCATATTTTAAAATGTGATGATTTTCGAGCTCCTGGGTTTTTTGCTACTCTAGTTAGTCAAATATAATATAATAGTTGTGGTAAAGTGTTAGCTGAGTGTTTGTTAAGTTTGTTAAGTGATGTTAAGTGCCTGGTTACACAGCACCGTTACCATGTGATATAGACTCAGGACACTACGCTTCTCACAGCCGAACGCATCGTTCTGTCGCCCTGAATGCTGGCTCGTCCCCAGCTGAGAGCTTTTCAATGGCTCTTTTTCATAAAGGAGGCACAGGACAGGGACGGGAGCACTGGGGCTCACAAAAGCCACCCAGCAGAAATGTGTGAATTATAATCAGTAGGAAACTGTGTGTCTGCCTAACGAGATAATTAGGTGTTTAGGAGCTGTCAGCCCTGGCTGCTGCCTCATTAGGAGAGCTGGGGTTTGGACCCCCTCCTGGGCCCACTCCTCCACCCTGGTCATCCCTCGCTACTCTGTCTCCTCCCTTTCCCCTCTTCTCCTTCCACTCCTCCAGCTATCCTCGGGTCAGCTTTGATAGGGCTGTTTCATCCCTACTGTGGCCACATAAACACTGTTAGCGTTAAATGAACTCCTTCTGCCTCCACGCTCTGCATACAAACCTGAAATACACACAGAGGCAGCACACTGGGGCGGACCGCAGATTCCCTGTGTGTGTTTGTGTGTGATTGTGTGTGTGAATGAGTGTGTTTGTTTCTGTGTAGGTGTGTGTGTGTGTGTGTGTGTGTGTGTGAGAATGTGTGTTTGTGTGTGTGTGTGAGAATGTGTGTGTGTGTGTGTGTGTGTGTGGAGTGAATGAGTGAGTGTGTGTGTGTGTGTGTGTGTGCGTGTGTGTATGAGTGTTTGTGTGTGTGTGAGTTCCTCTCTATCGAGTAAAACAAAGAAGAGCCTTATCAATGGCATCAGCCAAAGCATCATTCGAAACACACAATGATGATGAGTACAACCAGGACTACCTGGGTCTGTTGTCCTGTCCTGCCCCCCGCCTGTCGCGCTGTTTAACGAGCCCTGGAGCACAATACAGCCATCCGGCTGGAACAGCAGAGCAGAGCACAGCGAGGGTAAGCAGGCTCGGGCTGAGGTAAATACTGCTGGGGGCAAGTGGAGCACTGACTGTGTGTGTGTTAGTGTGTGTGTGACACACCAAACACTGCTCTTTCCGACCTTCACACACACACACACACAAAAACACTGCTCTTCCCAGCCCTGCCTCTGTTGTACCCAAACAGAACCCCAGCTGCCCTCCTCCCCACACACTCCTGTTTAAACACCCTGGAATGGCTCGTAGACTCATTTCGCTCTGACACTTCGCCTGAATTACTGGCTGTATAAACGGTCAGGATTATATGAGGATAAGGATTAACCCATGTGACATGCTTCATTGCCTTGCCTAGGGTTATAGAGATATCAGGCAGATAATATTAGCCAGGTTGATTTGAGCTAAATTCAATTCAATCTGCTAAATCTAACCCACACAAACTCTTCTCTACATTTCCTCTCTCCTCCCCCTCCTCCTCCCCCACTCCCTTCCTCTCTAACTGCAGATGACCTTACATCCTTCTTTCACAAGAAGGTCAAGAATGACTCCCACAACTCCTTCTCCTCGACCCCTCTCTAATGTACTCCACGATCCAATCCCCCCACCTCTCTGTCCTCCTTCTCTCCCCTTTCTGACCCTGATACCCTAAAACGAATCTACTCCCACCGTCCTACCACCTGTCCTCTTGATCCCATTCCCTCCCCACCTCTTCCAGTCCATCTCTGAGGGCATTCTCCCTTTTGTCTCCACTCTAATGAACACCTCTCTTTCCTCTGCTCTCAAGAGGACCCATGTCATTCCCCTCCACAATAAGCCCCTCTTTGAATCCTGCTGACATTCTAAACTACCGACCTGTCTCTCTTCTCACATTTTATCCAAAACTCTAAGCGCTGTCTAGGATCACCTGTCCTTCCACTTCCCACAGAACAACCTTCTTGATCTTAACCAATCAGGCTGCAAGGGGGGTCACTCCACTGAGACTGCTCTGATCGTAGTCACTGAGCCTCTCCAGTCACTCTCAGGTCTCCATTCCGGTCCACTTGGAGTGACTGTGGATGACCAGCTGTGCTTCTCGGGCCACATGCCAGTGATCACCTGGACCTGCCGATTCTCCCTTCACAACATCTGGCAAATTTTCCCATTCCTCAGCCAAGAGGCCACACAGATTCTAGTTCAGGCCCTGGTGATCTCGTGTCTATAACTACTGTAACACCCTGCTGGCAGCCTGACCGGACTGTGCCATCAAGCCACTGCAACTGGTGCAGAATGCCACTGCATGCCAAGTTTTCAGCCAACCCAAGTTCACGCATGTCACCCCTCTACTCAGCACACTTCACTGGCTCCCTATCGTAGCATGAATCAAATTTAAATAACTGGTGCTGACTTATCAGGCCGCTAGAGGAACTGCTCCCCCTTACCTCCAGACACTCATCACACCCTACACCCCTGCCAGACCCCTCTGCTCTGCCTCCTCTGGTAAACTGACTGTCCCATCCCTCCGGGCGCCCGGCAGCCGGTCCTCGCGGTATCGCTTCTCTGTGCCTGACCCCTCGGTGGTGGAATGACCTTCCACACTCGGACAGGACTGCAGAATCACTGGCCATCTTCCACAAGAGACTCAAAACACACCCTTTCAGACTCCACTACCACTGAATATATATATATATATTTAAAAGTACTAACTCATCTCTCCCTGTTTGTCTACGATGGTATCTGTTGTATTGCTACTGTACTGACTTCTTGCTCTAGCTGTGTTTTTTTCTTGCCATTGTAAATGCAGTTATTGTAAGTCGCTCCGGATAAGAGCATCTGCTAAACACCTAAAAAGTAAGATGTAGTGGATCGTACAAAAGTATGTACACAGTGACTATACCTGGACTCCTCTGTATGAACTTCTTCATTTTGTAGAGAGCGAGAGAGACAGAAAGAGAGTGACAGAGAGAAAGGTTAAGTGAGAAGCCAACAAGCAATTAGCCAATTATGTATTCATGATGGGGAATGTGTTATTACAGTAAGAGAGAGGCGTGTGTGCACCCAGAGGACACTGAGCCCTGCTGTGTTCCATCAATAAACACACACACACACACACACACACACACACTGCAGAAGAGAGAGGAGAGGGAGGGGAGAGAGAGAGAGAAAGGGGACAAGGCTTAAAGAAGGCTATTTGCGTAAGACTGCCGTGAGGAGAGAGGGGCTAAGCAGAAGAAGAGGATGAGGTTACAGAACTTTCTGTTCTGTTGGTGTTTCGCTCTGTGGGCGCAGAGCTGTGTTCAGGACACTTGAGCTCAAGTGGACAGAGAGAGCACAGCGATGAAGAAGGTGAACGACTGAGGGATGGAATAATGACGGAGGGAAAGGAAAAGATAAGTGGAGGCCACGTGAGGCGGCTAAAGAGACCGTAAGGGCCACGGTTCGAGCACACTAAAAGCCCATTATTTACCTCACAGTTTTTGACCACAAAAACGCACATATTTTACATATGTTTTAGAAACACTTTTTCTTGAGCTGTTTATGAGCCTTTTGGCATTCCATACAGGACAGGACAGTGTGTGTGTTTGTTTGTTTGTTTGAGTGGGTGAGCATGTGAGTGTGTGTGTGAGTGTGCGTGTGTGTGTGAGAGAGTGAGTTTGTGTGTATGTTTGTGTGTGTGTGTGTGTGTGTGTGTGTGTGAGAGTGAGTGTGTGTATGTGGGTGAGTGTGAGGGTGTGTGTGTGTGAGTGTCAGTGTGTGTATGTGTGTGTGTGTGTGTGTGTGTGTGTGTGTGTGTGTGTGTGTGTGTGTGTGTGTGTGTGTGTGTGGGCGAACACCAGTCAGGCTCCCATGCCCCAGACGGCCCTCTCCCCTCTCGCCTTTTTAATTACTCAACCAGCCCTGATGGACCCCTGCTCTGACCCTCACTAATGCAAACTTCCCCTCTGTCCCCTCCGCTGCCCCCACCCCTGCCCCCCACCCCCCCAGTATGGGGCACCTGGCAGTACGTAGTGTTCATAGGGCCCTGTACTTCTTCACATATGAAGATGCTAAAAACAGACCCATGCAGACGGCATGTTCATTTTTATGAACATTTAGCTCAAAGACAGTAGTAGACAGTAGCTCAAAGACTTAGTAGACAGTAAAAATGGCAGTGAACAGACACAATTACCTTTTAGGGTCAAGAGACATTTTCAAAAGTGCTATTTTAAGGTGAGCTGAGGTTTGAAAAAAGTTGTTATTAAGCAGCTGACGAGGATGTTTCCCCTTCACAAAACGGAAGTTCTGATGTGTTACATTAAGTTTAGCATAAACCATGTGTGATTCCATTCGTTGAGTTGACTGTGGTGCAGAGAAGTCATAACGGTTGTTTCAAGTGTTTTTACACAATTTACATAAGAGATTTCCTCTTCAGAATATTGACGTTTCCAGCTCCGTTTCCATTACCATTAAATTATAGAATGTAGATTCGCTTTTTTGCAACTTGTCATGGAAATGACCATTGTGCTCATAAAAAATATATACGTTTGTCGACTCCGTAAAAAAAAAACCTGTTTAAATGTACATTCAGTCAAATAGAAAGGAGTTGTAATTTGCGCGAAACATTATCCCGACGTTGGCTACATTAAAAGCTTTAATAGCCCACCATTCTCACGTGAGAATGATCAATGAAGTCAAATTTCGCGACAAAAAAAGGTATTTGGAAACAAGTAGGCCTACCTGTCTTGGTGTTCTGCGTAAATGAGACTGTTTGTAGGATCGAGTCGTTGCAATTCTAATGGCAACGTAGTGAAATCGGCGACGCAATCATTCGATTGTTAAAGGTAATCGATTTGTCTCAATGAAGCATCCCTAAAAGGCCAAGGCAGTAAGAACTCTTAGAACTCTTCGCCTCGCTGACTGCTCAAGCTGTCCAGCTCGTCCCTGTAAACCGGGTTCAGTCGAGGTGTCGTTATAAAGCGAAGAGGATTGTGGAGATTAGAACACGAAGGGACAAATGGACACAGCGTTTATTCCCACAGCTTCCTTCATTTTTATTGGCTGAGAGAAAACGGAGATTTCCACTTGCCACTTTCAATATGCTGATGATGATAATTATAATTATTATTACTTATATCATGTACCCATTTACTGACGTTTGACTAAAGAAAATGAACCGTAAAAAAAAACATTCTTGGTAGGGTAAAAAAACAAAAAAACTTTCAAAAACTTTACTTGAAAGGGAGTCTTATGTGACATTAATAACACCTTAATAAGTGCTACATAATGCAACTTAATCAGTGCCATAAGAATACATACATACATATGAACTGGTCGCAATTATATATACCTATGACAAGGATTATGGATGAATGGTTATGGATGTTTATAAGACTCACTTCAGGTAAAGTGTTTTTAAAGTATATTCAAAATATATTAATCACTAAAGAAATCGTTGATTAATTATTATTTGTACCATTGTATGTATGTGCACCCACTGCACAGATACTGTTTTTGGCCATTTTCCAAAACAGTTGTAAGGTAATGTGTCCTTTTATGAAATAAGATGGGCCAACACCCGGTTAAATAGCTGCCTTACTGTATAAGAACTACATTCCAAGGCAACAGCAAAGATGAAAATGATGTAAAATAATGGGTTTCCAAATGGAAATGACCTATGTTTGTTTCAAAATGTCAGATGCTTGTTTTAAAACCCTATGCGATAAAATTGCACTTTCGACACACAATTCACACCTTAAACCCCTAAATAAATTATACACAAAACTGTGTTCATGACGGATAATCAAACGGATAATCGCGTTTCATTCAGTCAGCAGGGTTCCATTCCACAAAGCCTGTAACATACTGCCATCTTGTGGTCAGTAGTCAACATTGCAAGTTAATCATGATCCTTCAGTATTTTTTGAGAACCTCCATTCATGAGAAATATAGGAAACAATTCAGCACAGGACAATATGATCACGTGGCTAAACATGTTCACTGAGAAACAGGGACTCAAAACATTCACAGTGCTCATTCATTGGCATTCTTTTCCCTTAAGGTAAAGTTACAAAAATACTCTTCCAAACATATACAAACTGTGTACTGTCTTATATTTGAAAATCTACTTTCTCTGAGGTTAGACAAAAAAATAGAAAGACCTTTATATGAACAGAGAAATTGAGAAAAGGGAGAAAGTGTGAGTGTGTATGTTTGCATGCAGATCCACACCACGACTATGTAGACCCTCTCCCTGACTCTCTCTAGAGAGGGAATTCCACAGTCCACTATTTTGGAACTCTAAATTTGGCAACCTTCTTTCATTACTTTAAAATAAAATTGTTGTTTTTACCTCATTGTATCCTAGTTTTAATCTGAGGACTAAACATGTTTATAAAAATAAATAAGAATCTATTTATTTTCCTTCTGTCTCTTTCATTCATTTTAGTCACAAAATCACAGCTATGGTACAGTGGGGTCAGAAACAAGACAAATTAATCTTAATAACACCAATGTTACGGACCTCTAGCTGAAATGTGACAGTATCAAGTCCACTGGATATAAATCACAGCTCAAATCATTGTTGCAGAAGGTCGTCTCTCACAGTAGGTCTGTTGCATCACGGGATGATGATGGCACAGCTCTCTGTTGTGTTGCGGGATGATGATGTCACAGCTCTCTGTTGATTCACGGGATGATGATCTGTCACAGCTTAATAATGATGATGTCACAGGTCTCTGTTGATTCGCATAATGATGATGATCTGTCACAGCTCTCTGTTGTGTCGCGGGATGATGATGTCACAGCTCTCTGTGGCATCGCAGGATGATAATCTGTCACAGCTCTCTGTTGTGTCGCGGGATGATGATGTCACAGGTCTCTGTTGTGGTGCATAATGATGATGATCTGTCACAGCTCTCTGTTGCGTCGCGGGATGATGATCTTGCGGTAGGTGCGTCTTTCAGAGACATTGCGCTTGACTTTCACTATGGGAGGCGAGGCCAGCTCCAGATTAAGGGAGGGGCTGGAATGGGACTTCTTCAGCCCCGCTGCCTCCTCCTCTTGTCCCAGATCCATGCACAGCTCCCCATCGAAGCGCTCCAGCTCCGCCGCCCCCACCACACCTCCCACTCCCCCACCAAGGTCCTTCCATACCTCCAGCATCTGTTTATAGACCTCATACCGACTCTTCTGCAGAGAGAGAGAGAGAGAGAGAGAGAGATAGAGAGAGAGGTCAAAATAGTCAATCTAATTTTGGGCTAAGCTGTTCAATCCTTGATTGGTGCTTAGCCCTCTATAGGATTGCATCTTTTGAGGATTTCTTTGCTTTGTCATTAAACATTCATTAATGAATCAATGGATCAAGCAGCTAATGCAAAAAAAACCAATCAACTAAAAACAAATTAACTGACTGACAGCACTACATATAACAGCTGCAGGGACAGAGATATATCAGAGATAGTCCCCAGCAATAATCCCCTGGGATGGTCTCCAGGGATTAGTCTTTATGAATGGCCCCAGGGATAGTCTCCAGGGATGACCCCCAGGGAAAGTCTCCAGGGATGGTCCCCAGGGATGAGCGCAGTCTCTGACCTCATGCAGCAGGTACTCCTCTCTCTGCCGGCGCTCGTCCAGCTCGCGAGCCTTGGCCCTTCGGCCCTCGGGTGGAGGCTGCTGCAGGAGGGCCAGGTCGTCCGAGAAAGAGTCCAGCATGCGGGAGTGGGACTGCAGCTGCTTCTCCTGCAGGGATGGTGACGTCAGTCAGAGGGCTATCCGTGCACACCGTACAGGACAGCAGAGAGCATCACCACTAACTGCACTGGTGCATCACTCTACATGCAAGACCAGCCTGTCAGTTAACACTGTCAGTGTTACCAGTAATCAGTTTGAACTCATAAGCAGTACAAGACAAATAACCATGTAGAATAGGTATGAGTATCAATGCATAGGTGTGTAGTGTGTGAATAGTACTATTGTGTGAATAGTCTCAGTGTGTAGACAGTATCAGTGTGTGATAGTAGCAGTGTGTAGACAGTACCACAGTGAGTTTAGACAGTACCAGAGTGAGTGCAGACTGCACGGCAGGCAGGATGGGTCGGCTGAAGCGCTTCTGGGAGCCCACAGCGGCAGGGAATGGAGGGGAGGAGTAGAGTGCTGACACCAGATTAATCCTGTATATCCAGGAGCTCATCTGCTCCACCGTTCTGGAGGGCACAAACAAATATTCACATACAGGTACACAAACACTTGCACACAAACACTCACACACAGGTACACAGATGCTCACACACAAACACACACACAGGTACACAAACACTCACACACAGGTAACATTCTGCAGGACATACACAAACACTCACACACAAGTATCCAATAAACAGTGTTATCTGCTCCACCGTACTGCAGGGTACTCCATGTTGGGATACTCCACTCCTCATCACAATAAACACAGCCAAGAGTACTGTACTCACGACGCCTGGAAAAGGAACACCCTCCAGTCGGCCGTCTGCAGGCGGAAGACGTGAGGCCTCTTGGTGTAGTCCTCTGCCCTTTCGGCCAGGGCATGGTGCACGCTCACCACCTCAGAGGAGCTCTGCCACTCTACCTTGTACTCATCCTGTCGGAGCGAGGGATGGAGGGAGAGAGAGAGAGAGAGAGAGAGAGAGAGAGAGAGAGAGAGGACAGGGGCAGGGGGCGGAGGATCCAGGATGGGGTGGAATAGTTTTAGGGTTAATGGAACAGTGTCTTCAGCTCAGAGTCAGCGCTTCAAACATCGGAGGCGGGCGGGTGGGGAGGGGGGTTCTGGAGATGGCAGCTTTGAGAGTGGCTATGACAGAAGTGGATTACAGCAGCGTGTTGGGGGTTTGAGAGCAGGTGGAGAGAGAGAGACGTAAGAGGAAAAGAGCGGGTCCAATAGAGAGATATGGGAAATGAAGAAAACACACAAAACCAAAGCACACGTGATGCACATTGGCATACTGTGGACAAAGATGAGAGAGATCTGAGCCGTATCTCAAATCGGGCGCTAACATTCCTCTCCTGCTAACCTGAATATACTGTTTACTCTTCTGTTTAGTATGGACACTTCAGTAGAGTTTGCACAGTATGCAGACAAACTGCTCCATACGAGAGAATCATTAACAGACGGAAGTGTTGTCTGTGATAAAGATTGTCCTTTGAAAAAGATTTGCAAAACAGGCTGTATAAAGTAAACAATACAGGTAATGAGCTATAATGTGTACCAAAAAAAAGAAAATATATTATTTTATACTAATACAATTGTCCAGAGAGAAATATTTTTAACGAGTAATATATATTTTTCCCCCCAAAAAGATATCCATCACAATTATTCACACTGCTGATAATTATTTTAAATGAAATACAATAAAATAAATCTGCATTAACACATCATCTTGTATAATTATCATATCTTGTATTGTTTTACAAGATTGGTGAACATAGCATAAGATTAAAACACTATAGAAGACGTTCCAGTCAACTCCAAAATTTTCACATACTCGATGAAGGCATGTTAATGCAGGCTCCTTGTCACTCCACTCTGGTAAAAAAATTAAGCCTGTTGCTTCCAAGAATGGGGAACTCTACTACAAGAGCTCTACATTGCAAATCACAGTCAACGCCCTTTAATAACCCCACATAACCAGTAAAAAAGCTTTGAGTTTGGGTGCTACAGTGAGAATTTTACCTTCTGTAGGTAGAGCACCATTCCTTTCAACACAGCATAGAAGGTCTTCCAGCTTCGTTTTCCCCAGGGAGCTAGGAAAAGCACATTAATATCCTGTTTGCGTATTGCTGTGTATCCAGTTGCAAGTCCGTCCTTGCAATGTTAGTGGCATTTTATAATAGCCATTTATCTGTGTCACTGTAATTATGTCTTCAACTACTGTCAATTACTTTGATTAATTACAATTACTTACAATTACTGTCAATTACAATTGCTTCAATTATAAGGAGCAAGCATTTAGAATTTTGTCAAAAACTAATGTTTTGCTTCTTCTCCTACAAAGTGTGTGTGCGTGTGTGTGCACGTATGCATGTGTGCGTGCTTGCGTATGCACTCGCATGCCTGTGTGTGTGCGTGCGTGCGTGTACAAGGGCATGTGTTTCAAACTCACTACGCTTGCCGTCTATGTCTGCGTGTGCCTTCCGCGTCAGGAAGCCTTGCTTGTACACAGAGGCCTTCTTGTCGTGAGGCACATCCTGGAAGGGGTTGCTCTTGGAGCGGAGCAGTGCGTCCGCGCCCTCGTCCCCCGGCAACACCATCGAGCTCTTCAGCTCCTCCTCATCACTGCAGGAGGGGAAAACAGAGAGAGCTCAGCATGGAAACAGGGAGAGCTGAGGAGCAGAATGTGAAAGGTGCAGAGGAAGAGAGGTAGAGAGGAAGAGCACAGACAGAGAAGAATCATTAGAAAGATAAGGAATGCAAGCAGGAGGAAGGCATATACAGGTGGGATGGTGGTTGTAGAGCTGTGGACTTGTAGTGTTTAAGTGGGATGTTCCTTGCAGTCCAAAACAATCCATTATGTTGGTCGCCACTTTTTTTGTGTGAGGTTCTGCCCAGGGAAATCAGTTCCCAAGAGCTCAATAAGAATCACACGTAAACACAATATTGGGTAGTGTTCCTTACCCCCCCCAACACCCCCTTGCTCCTATGAGCTTCATTCAAATATTCAGTCCCAGGGCCTCCCGGGTGGTATAGCGGAGTGCCACTAGGGGGCGGCAATTGGCTGTCCGCCCCAGGGAGGGGGGAGGGAAGCCGATACAAGCTCGCTACGTACAAGACTGGCCCTGTGTGTATACCGGAGTTACGATGGCGGTTTGCGAGTTCCGGCACGGAGGAGGTGTTACATCGCCTTTGTCACTGCCGATTTCAGGACTACAGCAGCAAGCTTTCAAATATACGAGGGAGGGGATAATTGACATGAAAAAGAGGGTATAATTGGCTACTAAATTGGGAGAAAAATGGGGAAAAGCAGAAAGAGAGAAAAAAATAAAATAAAAAATAATATATATATATATATATATATATATATATTCAATCCCACAAAAGAGTAACAGGTAAAAATGTGAGCTATGCACATGACCCTTGTTCAAGGTCATTTGAAGAGCATGGAGTCAGAAAGCAAACAGCGAGAGCTGGGAGGACACACTCTCTCCCCAGGTTGAAGGCACAGACTCATTCTCTGGTCCTCTCACAAAAGAAGGACCAGGCACGACGGGTCCAGCCACTCACACTGCCCACTCCAGAGGTTTGTTCTTTATGGTGTTGTACAGACCCTGGAAAACAAGAGGCAAGTTTGAGCTCTGGCCACAGAGAAAACAACTCTTCCCACGCGCTTCCCTCCTCGCCTCTCCACTGTGTGTCAGATGTGTAGCGAGTTTGTACACTACGGCTGCAGTCGCGTTCACCAAGGTGGGTGCTGCACATTGGTGGTGGTTGAGGTGAGTTGCCCCCTATCATTGTAAAGTGCTTTGGGGTCCTTGGAAAAAAGCACTATATAAATCCAATGTTCAATTCAATTCAATTCTTCCCATCACCCCTTGCTGGCACTTGACTTGTTCTCTCCTGTTTACTGTATTCTGCTGTTTCACACCAAAGTCAAAAAGCTCAGTAATCATCAGAATTTGCACTGAAGAAAGTCAAATGTATTCTCATTTTTAAGTCCAAGTTAAGGCTTACAGTGAATGAATCCCAGGCCAGCGTTTTAAAATGCTAAGTCTCAGCCCATTCCACAAGGAATTGTGTCTGTCTGTGTGTTGTTTTTAAATTTTTATAATGCCCTGAGGGAACGGAAAGGTGACTTGGCATTCACGTATGTGGGTGACAATCCACACATTTTTAGTAGAGGTGAGACTTCTTTCACGTGCCTTACATAGTTTGGTCTGTGACTTGCTAACCTGCGGTTGGTGTCATGTTGATTGATTGTAACATAATGCACGTTTGGCTACATGTCGACTACACATACAGCCTATGTTTCACAAAATATTAAAACACCTGTCATTGTTCTGTGTATTATCTTTCTCACAATTATGTTTTAGCAGTATTAGGCAGATGGATGCCTCTCATTGCATTGCGTACACAAATGAACTGAAGCATGAGACAAAGTGGGTCTCAAAACAGGATGTCCAAAACTGTCCAAATGTACTCCAGTGTATTTATATTCCTACACGTGTTAACAAACACACCCATTCCTATATAGTGTATGGGTTTTTTTTGTTGCTAAATTAACTTAACTGAGCACTTTGAAATGAGTGTGAAAAGATCCCTACACAGCAAAAGTGCAATGGCAAGAAGACAACGTGCTGCACATTAGAAGAATAAGTAGTGGCGAGCTGTTATGTGTCTCTGACTAATTGTTTTCACAGATGGAAAAGCCTTCGAAACATAGGATTCACTGTGTTTCACTGGTGTTATGGCTGTACAGCAGCCTCGGGTGAAGGAGGGCAGAAGAAAAGGAGACGCTCATCAGTGGAGAGTGCACTACCTTCAGTAGGTCCTTCCCGAAATTCTCCCCTTCGTTCATACCATCCAGGTTGGACACAAAGCTGGACATGGACATGGCTTTCCCCACATTCTGGACAAGGACACAGGGCAAATTCAATCAAATTAACTTTTAGAATGTTTTAAACCATCCTCATACTGTCATAAAAAAATATATTAATCAATGAATCAAATACATATATATGTATATCAAAATAAACATTATTTTGAAAAACAAAATATATCTGCCAAAAAATAGAAACCAAATTAAATAACAATTTCTACTATACATTATTTAATTTAGATGTGATATTATGTACTGTAAATAGTTTTTTCTTATTGCAAGAACACTACACTTTGTAAATCTGTTTTTAATGAGCTACTAATAATTTAATACTTGGTTGGTAACTTTATATAAAAATCGGAACTTTCCAGAGTCAGGTAAACCCCACTATATTCAGGGAGTTAAGCAGATAAGCAAAGAATAATTAGTAAAGAATTGGTGTTGTTCAGTCCCCTGCAGTCTAGTTAGATAGTCTAAGTGTCTGGTAAATCACATATATATTTAGAAATAAATAGTCATTTAGTGAGTGTGTGTGGGTGGGGAGAGTTAGGGTCAGGAATTTCTGCCACAACACTTTCAGATATGTAGTGTGCCATCTCTGCCTCTGACACTGCCAGTGCCCATCTTGCACAAAAACGCATATGCATTGTCTATGGACTGGATGACCTCAGATCAGATTTTTAGATAAGCCAGCCTCTACAGGGACAGGTGGGCCATAGACCTCTTACCTGGCCGTGCAGATCTGTGTTCAGCAGCATCACAGCACAGGTGAGAGTGAGCACTGCACCTGAGTGGGGTATACAGGTAGGGAAGATAATCAGACCAGCAGACTCGAATGCTCTAAACACATCACAAATACATAAGAAACGTAGTCAGCTCCGAATGATTCATACCTCTGCTAAAGAAATGCTGTATACAATAAACAATGCAGGTAATGAGATATAGTCTATGCTCAAAAACATTTGAAAATTATATTATTTTACACTAATACAATTGCTCTGAGAAAAGTATTTATATTCCAGCTGCACAATGACCCAAAGCATACATTAAAAGCCACATTGTAGTGGTTTAAGAACAAAACAATATATGTCCTGGAGTGGCCCAGTCAAAGTCCAGACCTCAATCACATTGAGAATCTGTGCAAATATTTGAAAATTGCCATTCACCAATGGTCCCCATCCAACCTGATGGGAAATTGCAGTGTCCAGATGTGTAAAGTTGGTAGAGACTTACCCAAATAGACACACCTGTAATTGTAGCTAAAGGTGCTTCTACCAAGTATTGTAAATAAGTCAAGGGGGGTGAATACTTCAATTATTGCCTGTTTTTTATTTGCAATTCATTAAGAAAAAGTTTCAGAGTTATTGTTTTTTATTTTATATTATAAAGTATTTTGTGCTGATCGGTTGAAAGAAATCTCAATCAATAAAATGTGAAAATTTTATATCCACTGTATATATATATATATATACACTACCGTTCAAAAGTTTGGGGTCACCTTCCATCTGGACTATGGCTAATCGGGCACTCCTTCATTCTTCAGCAAGATAACGACCCGAAACACACCTTGAAGTTGTGCAAGAACTATCTGGTGAAGGAGGAATGTGAACAACAACTCAAACTAAAGACCTGG
The DNA here is from genome assembly GCA_029706075.1 of Aldrovandia affinis. Lineage (NCBI taxonomy): Eukaryota > Metazoa > Chordata > Actinopteri > Notacanthiformes > Halosauridae > Aldrovandia > Aldrovandia affinis. The sequence continues at coordinate 8,156,468 of JAINUG010000014.1, read as the reverse complement.
CCTGCCCAGTGTCCAGACCTCAATCCCATAGAACTTGTATGGGACAAACTGGAAAGGAAGAGTCAAAGCAAAGCAACCCACAAGTTTCTCTGGGAATTGCTGCAGGATAGCTGGGAAAACATGTCGGGTGATTTCCTGCTAAAACTTATTAACCGAATGGCCACTGTTTGTGAGGCTATTCTCACGCCAAAGGGTGACTATTTTGAGGAATCCAAGATTCAATTTTCAATATAATTTTCTTGAACATTTCTTTGATGTTCATTTTGTTCATTGTTACATGTGTTTTTTGTCATTTTAAAGTATTTACAGAAATGTATACAGTGTAAAGCATTGGCAATTATGAGATAAAAATAGTTTCCAGCAGGTGACCCCAAACTTTTGAATGGTAGTGTATATATGTATGTAGATGCCATCCATATATGCCCTCCAGTTTAATAGACTACAGCCTTAGATAATCTAATTTTATGAACAGGGGTTCTGTGTGGCTCAGTAGGTAGAGCGTGGTTCTGTGTGGCTCAGTAGGTAGAGCATGGTTCTGTGTGGCTCAGTAGGTAGAGTGTGATTCTGTGTGGCTCAGTAGGTAGAGTGTGATTCTGTGTGACTCAGTAGGTAGAGCGTGGTTCTGTGTGGCTCAGTAGGTAGAGCGTGGTTCTGTGTGGCTCAGTAGGTAGAGCGTGGCTCTGTGTGTCTCAGTAGGTAGAGCATGATAAGGCTTAGGTTATATACTGAAAAATGTATGCATTCACTACTGTAAGTTGCTTTGGATAAAAGCGTCTGATAAATTGCATTATATATTAATATTATTATATGATATATTATAGAGTGCCCGGGGAGTTACCTGGAGTGGAGAAGCTGTCGGGGTTACACTGATGGAAACGGTGGGAAAAGTGGGCCAATACGCGTTCCCTCTCCTGCGTCTCTCCGATCAGAACCACCACCTTCAGGAACGACCTTGGAAACAGGAGGGGAAAGAGCAGAAACACAAAGTGCACGTTTGTACATTTGTACATTTTAAATGAGGAAGGTCGTGGGGACAGAAATGTGGATCCCACGGTCTTTCTCTCATTGTGACATTTATTTTTTATTATGACAGCCAACACTTTCTATCATGCTGTTTTGTTTGTGTCAGTGCAAACATTTATTTGGAGTTTAATTACTTTATGTATTTTATATTTAAGTATTCATAATTGATCTTTTGAATTTTGTTTTTGTGTTGTGTTCTACAAAGTGAACAACAGTTATGTTTGTATATCATTGTTAATACTGCTACACTGAAAAAAACTGATTGGTTGGTTGATTGGTTGATTTATTGATGATTGATTGGTTGGTTGATTGATTGATCCCATAACCTTTATGTTCTGTTCACCTGAGGCCCTGGTCCAAATTCTGTCCAGTGAATTCAAAGAACTTTAAGTATTCCTCTCCAACCGTGCGGCTGAACTCGTTACTGAAACAGAAGGAAAGACAAAAAGAAAGAGGCGAGAGAGAGAGAGGATGAGGGAGACTGAGAGTGCATTTTAATTGATCAGATTTGACTTTCACACCTAGTCCTAAAAAACCTTAGGTGTATCTGCGGGGTAGCAATTGGTTGGGGCATGAACTGCCAATTATTCCATATGAACTGCATGTAGATTACACCACTAGCTTGACCCCTAACCCAGAGTAACCACATTCTGCCAAACCTTATTTCTCCCTCACAACCTGGAGAGATCTTTAAAATGCCACCAACAGTTATTTCTTTTTGGCTCATTGAAACATGTCAGAACAACATGAACAGAAAGGAGGATGGACCTCGAGACAGAAACCAAGGTCTGGGCACCTTGAATGCTTACACCCACCCCCCTCTGACTAATCACGTTTCCTCCTGGGCGAGGTAACGGGACAACGGAACAGCGGCCCTGTGACATACTCTTTATCCAGGTGTTTGACCACGTCGGTACGTCTCACGTCCTGCAGCTGGTACAGTCTCTCGGCGAGTCGGGACGCCCCCTTCCTGTCCGCACAGCCCCCGTTGGTCTCCCTGTGCTCCATCTGCGCAGTCTGTTGCGACAGTGTGACCGTGGGCATGGGTGGCGAGGACTGCTTGGCCTGTCCTGAGTCCTCTGGCCCTTCCATCTGTGACGAGGCAGGTTCATCTGCCCGTCCCAAATGCCCTGGCTCCCCTGTCTGCTCTGCCTGATTGGTTTGCTCTACCTGATCCGGTTGCTCTGGCTGCTCCCCCTCCCCTGACTGCTCCAATTGCTCTAATGGATCCCTTTGTTCTGACTGTTCCATTTGTTCTGGCTGTTCCATTTGTCTTGGCTGTTCCCTGTGTCCTGACTGTTCCCTTTGTCTTGACTGACCCCTTTGTTCTGACTGTTCCATTGGTTCTGGCTGTTCCATTTGTCTTGGCTGTTCCTTGTGTTCTGACTGTTCTGTCTGATTCAGCTGCACTGTCTGGCCAGTCTGTTCACACAGCTCTGTGAGATCCGTTTCTCTGTCCATCTCCTCAACATTTTCGACCAGCGCCTCCTGCTCCCTAGAAAACAAAATTTGTTTATATGCTGTATGTATGTACTGTATATATACATATATACGTATATATAAGGAATACTGAGGTTCACTGTTATATATTTTCATCTTACCTGATACTCTGTCTGTGGACATTGTTATGAACTAAGTAGTTATGCTCCTCCCTCTCTTCTTCCTCCCTCTTTTCCTCCTCTTCCCCCTTCTTTGCCACCTCCTCGTGACCAGCAAGACTGGCTGCCTCCTCCCCCTCCTCTGCCCCCTCCTGTGTGGGCGGTGCTACAGTTCTGATGGCCAATGAGCAGCCCTCTTTAATCTCCTGAGGGTTCACCCCAGCCTCTGGGCCGACAGTACACACTGAAATGGTGAGGGTGAGGGCCACAGTGGACCCCCCAGCCAGTGTTGTTGCCCCTATTGGCTCTATCCACCCAGTATGACAGTCCAAGGGCTCGTGTTCTTGGTGGCAGTTTAAGGGCCCATGTTCTTGGTGCTGGTCTAAGGGCCCGTATTCTTGGTGCTGGTCTGAGGGCCCGTGTTCTTGGTGCTGGTGTAAGGGCCTGTGTTCTTGGTGCTGGTCTAAGGGCCCGTGTTCTTGGTGCTGGTCTAAGGGCCCATGTTCTTGGTGCTGGTCTAAGGGCCCATGTTCTTGGTGCTGGTCTGAGGGCCCGTGTTCTTGGTGCTGGTGTAAGGGCCTGTGTTCTTGGTCCTGGTCTAAGGGCCCGTGTTCTTGGTGCTGGTCTAAGGGCCCGTGTTCTTCGTGCTGGTCTAAGGGCCCGTGTTCTTGGTCCTGGTCTAAGGGCCCGTGTTCTTGGTGCTGGTCTGAGGGCCCGTGTTCTTGGTGGCAGTCTGAGGGCCCGTGTTCTTGGTGGCAGTCTGAGGGCCCGTGTTCTTGGTGCTGGTCTGAGGGCCCGTGTTCTTGGTGCTGGTCTGAGGGCCCGTGTTCTTGGTGCTGGTCTAAGGGCCCGTGTTCTTGGTGCTGGTCTAAGGGCCCGTGTTCTTGGTGCTGGTCTGAGGGCCCGTGTTCTTGGTGCTGGTCTAAGGGCCCATGTTCTTGGTGCTGGTCTGAGGGCCCGTGTTGTTGGTGCTGGTCTAAGGGCCCGTGTTGTTGGTGGCAGTCTGAGGGCCCGTGTTCTTGGTGCTGGTCTGAGGGCCCGTGTTCTTGCTGCTGGTCTAAGGGCCCGTGTTCTTGGTCCGATCGCCCGAATGAGTTTTGAATGGAAGCAGTCAGAGGTGGGGATTCAGTGCCCCTTGCAGTCCTGCACACCCCCCCAGAAGGTGTGGGGGTCTCCTGTCCAGGCCCCTCTGTGGCCTCGTGTGATTCGCCCGCCAGCGGCTCAGTGGGTGGGACTTCAGGATCAACCTCTGGCAAATGGGGAGGAATAAGACAAGCTCAGCTTCGGTGACAGACAGCTGCAGATTTTGGAGTGCTGGCGTGCCAGCAGAGCTTTTAACCAGCAACAAAGACTAGAAAACATAACTAAATGAAGCAACCAATGTTATTTGAACAGCTCTGATGACAGACTTTCATAAAAGCACAAACTTGTTAATCTTGATGTTTGAATGACATTAAATAAAATTAGGCAATATTGCTTACCCTATACCGGGGGTATTAAATCCAGGCCTCAAGGTCTGCAGTGTCTGCAGGTATTTGTTCCAACCACGCACTACACCACCTGATTTTGAATAATTAGTTTACCTCCTTGGTCCAGGAAGCGAGCTAATTAGTTAAATCAGGTGGTGTAGTGTGTGGTTGGAGCAAATACCTGCAGACACTGTGGACCTTGAAGCCTGGATTTGAATACCCCTGTCCTATACAATGTATATTCCAGAAGTATAATGTGTGGCAGCCCAAGGGGCTGCACAAGGAAATGGCTGCCAGGTCCTTCGACACATGGGAGCCAAAACACTACATTTCCCAGCAGGCCACAGTCACACCTGAGCAAAGTAAAGGCAATGGGACTAACGAACAGCTGAAGGCCATTTCAAGGCCTATTTAAAGGGCTGAATCCCATCATACTTGGAGAGGAGTAGGAAAGTGTTTGTGAGTGTGTTGTGAATGTGGAAAGGAGAGAAAAACGTGATGTCATTTGAACTAACGTGGAAAGGAGAGAAAACCGTGAGTGTTTTTTAGCCGGGATTTAGAGTGTTTTTTGTGTATGAACTTGGATTGTTTGAGGATCCCCTTTGGATTTTGACTATGGACTGGATTGCGGAACTGACTTGGATAACGGAATTGGATTGGACATTGACAACGAGTAGGATTGTGGACTTTGTGTTTGTATTCCCCGAATACCCCGCCCTTTGTTTTGTGTAGTGTTTGTCAGAGTTTGTTTATTAAATTATCATTTTGTGTTTGAATACTGCCTCCTCTGTGTTCTTGAACTTGCCTACGCCCTCTGCAAGGTCCGTGCGTGTCGCCCAACCCCTGGGGACACCACAAATGGTTAGAGGAACTGGGCTTGTAACAGAAAGGTTGCAGGTTCAATTCCTAGGTGGGGGCACTGCCGTTGTACCCTTGAACAAGATACTTAACCTGAATTGCTTCACTAAATATCCAACTGTGTAAATGGATTGTATGTAAAGAAATGTAAAACTGTGTAAGAGCATCTGCTAAAAGCCTATAATGAGTTATCATGCTAGCATGGCGTTAGCATGGTGGTACCTTTGGCATCCTCCCGTGGTCCTGATGCTGAACACTCTTCTTCCTTTGAGGCTGTCACAGGCTCCTCCTCCCCACATCCCTGCAAGACCAAGCCCCGCCAACTGGGTGAGGTCACAGCAAACAGGTGGGCAAAAGCCAAGTGCACACCACATTGGTGTTGTTTCATGTCTGGCCTGCGTCAGAGCCAACCGCAAATATCCCTACCGAGCTGTAGGCAAGACCTATATATGGTGTGCAACAAGCGTCAGCCATAACCACAGCGCCTGACTCATGACTTTAATACATGTTTGAAACATCCCATCCATCGACTGATATGTAATCTTGACAATCGAAAGTCGTAAATCGAACCTTAAAATGTCCTCTTCGTTTCTAGTTGTAGTTGTGCGTGAATGGTATTAGCTTTGATGCTCATAACCATTTCAGGAGCGCTGTCACAGTGTGATGTTTATTCTAGAATATTCCGCAATATTTTAGTTGATTGATGACATCATAAAGGGCTGCTGGCATCCTCCGAGAACAATACAATTCCAGAACAGAACACTGTGATTTAGAACTAGAACTAAAAAACTAATTCTTCAGGGGTTAATGTATATCCCTTTGAGGAGTGAGTGCACATCTATCTTTGCACAATATGCAATAGGCTATTTTTATTTTTTAAGATAAGTGGAGTCAGCACAAGAAGAGGCCACAGGTGGAAATTAATTACAGGCAAATTCCACACAGATATTAGGAAGTTTTTCATTACAAAGAGAGTTGCCAATGCCTGGAACAGCTTGCCATGTCGGGTGGTAGAGTCAGAAACACTTGGGCTATTCAAGTCTAGGCTAGATGCAGTACTAGAGTATTAGTACTCTTTAGATTAGGACTTGATGAGCCTAGAAGGGCCAAACGCCCGTTCTCATCAATATGTACTCTTTTGTTCTTATGTTCTTAATATCTTTACAGCAGATTCCATCAAGCATTTCAGCTGACTGCCAGCAGGGGCCCTCTGGTTTAAAACACAGGCCACACCAGCCATAAAATAAATACCAGTTACTTGCCTTGTGACTAAAAAACAAGAGTGTGCATGGGTAAGATATATGGGGCTGCACAGACAGGATGTGGCATTAAGCTGCTAGAAACCACGCACGGACATAGACAGACATAACATATACACGTGCAGAACTAGGCAATCTCATCACTGGTGCAGAACTAGGCAATCTCATCACTGTAGCTGGAGAGAGAGAGAGAGAGAGAGATAAAAGGTCAACAGGCAAAAAATGCTCTGTGACGCTCATATTCACAGAAGAAGAACCTTACATCGAGCATATGAACCCCTGACTGTCTCACCGAAAAAGCCAAAAACAGCGAACTGAGCTAAAGGTGTATTTGGAAGGTAGCAGTATAGTAATGCCCCAACCCACTTCTCCCCTGCCTCTGCAAGGAAGCAAGTCCTGGGTGTGTATTTCATTAATCTACAGTCACATTCAAACTCAAATGTACTTTATTGGCAGGACCATACACCGGCATAGTATTGCCGAAGCAATTGTTTACATAAAATGTAAACAAACAATCATTATTGCTATTATTTATGTATTTGTTTATTTATTTGTATAATCTTACAGTTATGGTATGTATATGCCTTTTATGAATATACCACAGGAGACTGTGTGTAATACCATTTTACTAAAAATAAAATTTGTAACTACATTATGTTAAAATGTATCAAAGAAAATTTAATGACAGAAATAGTGGCATCGAAACAGACGGAGAAATGCCAGTGGAAGGAAAGAAAAAGAAGAAATGAAAGAAAGAGGGAAGAAAGTTTAGCAAGAGAATGAAGGAGGCTGAGGACACATGGAGGAGAGGAACTGGAGTCGGGACAGGAGCTCTATTAAGGCCTCCCTGGGCCATCCCAAACTGCACCGTGCAAAGGCATGAGAAACAGTGTGTGATTGGCAGACAGCCCATGAGAAACCGCGTGTGATTGGCAAATGGCCCATGAGAAACAGCGTGTGATTGGATATACAGTAGTGCTAAACTAAACGGTCCTGCTTGACCTGAATTCACCCTCAGTCATGTTATGTGTGTGAATATAGCCTGAATTCACCCTCAGTCATGTTATGTGTGTGAATATAGCCTAAATTCACCCTCAGTCATGTTATGTGTGTGAATATAGCCTGAATTCACCCTCAGCCATGTTAAGTGCGTGGACATAGGGTCGTCTGGTAAGCCAAAGCAAATGTGCCGTAATGTAGCAATGCAGGTTCTTCTGGATTGTCATTGACCAGGTGAGCAAAGGCACAAAACAATCATGAGTTATTTCACCTGTATTTCTAGCCCAATGTAACATGCCTTGTAACATTGGTACTGCAAAGCCTCACACATCCTACCCCCCCATTCCACCTGTCTTACCTGCTGGGGGGCGTTTCTAGGGTCCAGACAGGAAGAGGAGGAGGCTGGCACACCGGTTTCCTTGGGGATATCCAGCTCGGTCAAGGATCCTGTACTCCCCTCCCCCACGGGACAGAGGGGGTGCAAATGATAGCGAGACAAGGGGGGGTCCGTATCCAGGCTGGCCCCCCCTCTGCAGTCAGGCATGTCGCCCACAGGGACGGCCAGGGGGCCGCTCTCACTGCTACACAAAGAGAGGGGCATGCTGGGAAGGGTGAGCAGACCTGCGTCGACAGGTGCACCATTGCCTGTCACCTCCCAATGCGCGCCATCCTCGTCCTCTTCCTCCCCCTCCTCTAGCTTCTTCTCCAATGCCTGGTGCTCCAGGTAGTCCCATGGGGCCTCCGGTACGTGGGCGATGGTGTCCCGCTGGTCTGGCTCCAGGACACGGCCCGGGTCCTCCTCCATCATCTCCTAATCGACAAAACTGAACTAGACGCAGCCAAAGGTGAGGAAGTCAGGCCCCTGGGTGTTCCGTCTCACACTTCCCCTCCCACGGTCAGAGCAACGTCGGTGCCATGTAAATGCCGGGACACTCCCGCCAGGTTTGGTGAGTGCACCGTATGCAGTTCCGGCAGTCGTCGCTCTATGGTTCTGCGTGTACAGTATCTGGGGGTGAGAGGAAAAACGGTGTGAACACAACATGGTATAGTAAAAATGCTGTCAATCACAACAATGACAAACCGGCATTCCTTTCCACCTCTCATCTCGAGGCCCACACCCCAACCGAGGTATGTCTGGTATAAACAGGAAGGTACAGAAACCCTAGAGGTACAATTCCAGGGTCTAAATACCATCTAGAAGGGCCCCCTGGAGGCTCAACCGGTAAAAGCACTCGCCCAGAGTGCAGCTTGCCCACTGCGGCCAGGGTTCGATTACCCGGCTGCGCTAGCAGCCAGGAGCCGACTCTCTGGCCGGGATTGGCCGACACGAGCTCGCCACAGGTACAGAAAGCTTCCCTGCATGTATTGGGTTCACAGTCGATGGCTCGGCAGGGTCCGTCTCGAAGGAGGCGGTTCACTCACCCTTGTCACTGTCAGTGCCAGGGGAGCGGCTGATCCCGTAGTTGCAGGCGGCAGGGTCGTGGGTAGGGTAATTGAATCAATTATTCATTATTATTCAATCAAGAGGGTACAATTGCCCACCAAATTTGGAGAAAACAGGGTAAAAAAACGAATTATAAAAAAAAGCCATCTAGAGCTGTGTTCCAAAAACAGTTTTGTTACCTAAATGGAGCCCACAATTACTTCAAAGTTTAAAGGACAAACAGGTATTTGCCTGTAGGTCCCAGGGGAAGAGCTCATGAGGCACAGACCTGATCAACAGGCCTTAAAAAACCTATGATTTATGAATGGTGTACCAAACCAAACACTGTCCCAGAGTTTTATGTCCTTATAGTAAAGTACTACGCTAGGTTTCTTTAAAAATTAGGTTCCGGATCCTTCAGGGTTGAAAACTATACATTTAGCAAAAACCTTCAAGAAAAGTTTTATGAAGTTATAAAAACCGTTACCAGAAACGCTGGTTAGATTGATAACAAAAAAAGGACACTGTGAGGAAACACTGGGGTTCGATTTCAAGTGAACTATATCTCAGCCATCACACACTCCATGTGTTTGTGTGACACCCATGCTTTCAAAATGGTGAGCCCACAGTTATCACTTTTTATCACCGCAAGCAGGCTCCTGTCCATTTGTTGTGTGAAAATGTAAACAAAAAAAGATTTTGTGCATTGGCATGTGCCAAAAATCAACAAGTCCCCCCCAAAGTACATGCTCAAACCCCACTCTGCCACACACACACACACCCAAAAAGCACACAAACCCCTCTCAAACTCACAAAACTTTCAAATACATTCCTGATTTAAAGAAACACTCACCGTGGTTACCTTTCTATCTGTATCACACAGATCGTATGCACAAGGGGAGAACGGTTTGTCCTCTTTCTCTCTCTCTCTTGCTCTCTCTCTTTCTCTCTTTCTCTCTCACAGCGGACGTGTATTGCAATACATTTTGCTCAAATGCAACAGCACACATGCACTTCCTGCCCACACTGAGCGACTTCCAGAGAAAGGCAGCAAGAAGAGGCGGAGAACGAAGATGAAGCGATAGAGAGAAAGAGAGAGAAAATGAGAGGTCGCCGTTTTCAGTTTTACTTTGTGGAGACATTGGTGAGATGAACTGGGACACAAATTCTACCCAAAATTTCCCAGGATATCGCAAACTTCTCTGCTAATGTAAAGTCCAACACACACAAATATACCATACAATTCACACTGACACCTGACCTTCTCAGCTCTGGTCAATCACCACTCTTGCTTTTTTGTAAAAAAAAAAAAATGATGGGAATTTTTTTAGCAACTTCACGTCGTCACCGAACTAAGAGCTATGTCAATCACACTAGAATCACTCTTTTGGACTCCAGCTCACTCCCGCACAGTGTTGATGTCACTGTTTTCATCTTGTGATAGAGAGCCTTAAAGGAAGCTGACCAGAACCTCTCCAAAGAGAGAGCTGGTGATAGGCCAACCAGCATCAGCACATTCCCCCGTGTGGCATGGAATCTATAAGAACAGGGGTGTCAACTCGATGCATAAAGAACAAGGGTACAATCTTCCTCTTTTCTTCCTTCAACCTCTCATGTCAGTGCCATGGAAACACCAAGACGCTCTCTTCTCAATATCTTAAATTAGCCAAACCATTTTCTTGGTTTGGTATTTTTGTAATTAAATGGTCGGTCCAGTTGAACATTGCTTATGTACCCTATGTTCAAATAATTTACTTAGTTTACTTATAAAATAATATAAAAATACTGTTATTTTGAAGTAAATGCATACAGCCAATTTACAAAAACCTGCATACAAAAATTGTCTCTCCGCTTCATGAGTTTGGACTACCTGCCTAAAAAATATTGTATTGTATTTTTATGTGTTACAAATTGTATACAACCATATGTGTTTGGTGGTTGCTGACGTTTGGAGAAAAATGTTGTGTAAACAATGCTAACACTTAAACTCAAAACAGAGTCCCCCAATACGCAACCCACCCCCACCCCACCCACACACACACACACACACACACACATTTTATCCTCTTTCAAAAACAAGAACTGATTCCACTTTGAACCAGCTTAAACTCCACCACCTGACTCCTCCTTCCTTCCGCGCAGCTTGTACTTTTGTTCCTGTTTCCTGTCTGGTCGCTGTAACCCCGCCCACAGTAAGTGGAGCAGGTTAACCGCAAACTCTGTACCCTGTGAGAACTGCATCCAATTCACAGCGTGTTATAGAGTGACAAAGAAAATATATTGTTACCATGAGCTTGACCCTCTTGATCTCAAGTTCAGATGTCTTCATAAAACATTAAATCTATCAGGCAGACAGACAAAACTACAGAACTGCACGTCCTCTACATGAGGGACAATGCACAGCAAATGCATTGCAACACTTGCGTCCAAAAAACGCAATATGATTAGGTATGTGGAGAACTTAAATTAGGTCATGTCTCCAGGCAACCACAACGCTGGCTGCCTGTTCAGGTCCAGCCAGTGGGAACACAAGCTGCAAAGTCACCACTGAAGCAGGACACGATAAGAAGGCTTGAAGAAAGGAAATCTCTTTTATTAATATTATGACAATAATACACTTTGTTTATGTGTTCTGTGAAGGCCATTGCCCTTAAAGGCCTGTAGTGTGCACAGAGGGAACCAAACTGAAGACAGACACCCTTTGAGTTATATGCAATATGTAAAAAGTAGTGATATCTAGGCTTACATCTTTTTCCTTTTTCAACCTACGAGTATTTGAATGGAAATACAGAAGTGGTGGAACCTGACAGCTAAGCAGAGACAATGACAGCAGTCTTACATGCAACAGACCTCAAACAGAGAGTTCCTGCTCTCAGTCTATGTGTGAATAACGAGCCAGTGGGAATGCATTTGCATTTGTGTGTGTGTGTGCGTGGGTGCGTGGGCGCGTGCGTGCATAAGGTTGTGTTTGTGTGGGTGCCTGCTTGCGTGTGTGCGCTGTGAGCGTGTAAGTGTATGCATGCTTGCTGCCTTCCCCCACAGGAAGTGCCTTGTGGTGACAGATGCAAAGAGACTACAGGCCAGCAGTAACCGGGTACATACAGGTAGAGAGATGGGCTGGTGGGCACAAATGACGGACAAAACGACAGACAGGCAGTAAGCTGCACAGACAGCAAACAAGCATCTCAAGCACATGAAGTATTGGCATTCACATGCAGACGCACACACTCACACAAACACACTCTCACACCCACACACACACATACACACGCACACTCACACAAACACACTCTCACACCCACACACACACATACACACACACACACACACACACACACACACACACACACACACACACACACACACACACACTTTCACACACACACACACACACACAATGAGCAAGAGGAAGAGAAAAAGACGTCACAGAAAGGTTTCCCTCCAGAAGTTAAAAGTATAAAACAATCAGAAACTAAAAGGGGCACCTAAAAGAGAAGTGTAAATGTGTGAACTAATGCAGTAATGCCATCTAGTATCCGTGAAACTGCAAATGCTTGAAAATAAATGTAGCACAACAGCAACATGACATGCCGCGTGACATTTGGAACAGCAGGTTGAAGATGTGTGCTCAGCCGGCAGTACTCAAAGGCCACCCTAACAAAAACAAACACTGTAACTCAGCAAGCCTCAAAAGTTTCAGTGAAGTGCAAAGTGGAGCGCTTTTTAAGTACTGCCTGTGAAGGGCTCCCACAAACTCATCCAACGACTTACTTCTCAGCAGTGACATCGGAGCAAAGCGCCTGAGTGGACCTGTGTCATTCTCGGACTGCCCTCAGTGAAGCCAGAGCACCTCTTCTCCTGGGTTTCTCCCAACGCCTCCTGTGGGAGACATGCCAGGTCCGATCACAAGTTTTCGTCTGAGGGGCCTTGACACTGAATATTCCTGGGAAAGAGAAAGGTTGGAGAGAGAGAGAGAGAGAGAGGAGGGAGGGAGGTGTGATGTGATTGGTCGATAGCTGCCAGACACCTGAGTTGAAGAGGGAGGCCCTAGGCCCTGAAGGCAGGTAACAACAGGGGGGTTCCTCCAACACAGCCACAGTGTTTGTGAGGCTCCTTTTGCATACGTGCCTTCTGCCAATGTAAGTTCAAAGATAGACTCAACATATGACGAGGAATAACATATTTTAATTCTTTTAAAAATATTATCTCATTGCTGTAGTGTGGAAGTATTGTCCGTATTATATGACAAATATCATATAAAATACCCTTGGATATAATGGTGTAGACGTGTTGATAGTCAAAATGGCCGTAAAACGTAAAACATTAAAACTATGATTTATATAATAAGGAAATATGAGCTTCGTTGGATTTTTATTTTATTTTTATGGAATACTTATTGCTGTCAAATTGTGCCGAAAGAGATTATGCTGGGAAATGTAAGAATTTGCAACAACAACAAAAAAACGTTTTAGGCTACTGGTCGAAGTTTTTGGAAACCTATCTAGAAGCATTCATTGCCCTTCCCACGACTGAAGACTGCAGGACTCCTCCAGTGCTGCGGGTGGCACTATAACGAAAAGGTGACAGTACTGTTAAAAAAAGGAATCCAGTAATTAGCTTCGGCTTTGTTCTGTAGCTACAACGGTGTGTTATATTACACAGCGGCTACGCTATTCTCTGTCAACATTTACATCTCCGGCGTTGTAGTGGAATTTTTTAGCAGCCATTGTAGCAGTATTTATGCAGGGAGTCAAACAGACATCTATTATGTCAAAGTCAAAGAATTTAAAAGCGTTTTTGGCCTCGTCCCTGAATGAGATTTTTAAGGCGACAGTGAATGACATCCTGGACTCGGTGGAGGAGACCTTGTCAGAGTACCAGGACAAAATATTGCTGATCGAAGCGGAGAATGAACATCTCAGACGAAGTTTGCAGGGACGTGAGGACGCAAATGGTGGATCCGAGAAGGGTACGTTTACGCCCGATGTTACAAAATGGTTTTAACAAGGTTATGCATTTACACCAATTTAGTTATCAAGCAATTTTTCTCCCCCACAACTATAGTCCCACGGGAGCACTTTGTTTTGTAGTGTTCGGTTACACTAGCAGGGGGGAAATGCAAATATGTTGTGTAGTTTTTAATGGAAGATATTACTTTACGAACGAATGGATTATTAAAACGCATGGTGCAAAAGTGTGCATAACGGTACATTCCGTTCAGTCGCCGAATTTCAGGCCTTAAAACAAGTTGTAAAGAAGGTAGCTTTGTTGGCTATTAAACGATCACGCTAAAAACTGTGCAATCGTGATCCACCACCACTCTCCAGGCCCTGTTTTCCTAGTCTGACATATAAATGACTTTATGAACCCTTGCACTCCGTTGTTTTCATTACGCTTTCACTGTTGTTGAGCAACGATAGCGATGACAAGAAGATCATGCAGTCTAAACTAGCGAGCAAACGCTCTGGTTCATGGGTCATTCCGGCCGCACAAAGCTGCCTACGGTAGCTTAGTAGTAAACGGTTTATTTGTTTACACAAAATAAAATACCATAATGTACATGTGGCAGCAAACAAGCTGTATTAAAAATACATTTCACATAGGTATAATCTTTAAAATCTTTAAAAAAGAAAAAAAGTAATTTAAAACATAAACTGCAACATTACAAGCATAAAGTAGACATAAAATAGACTAACCGAGCTCAGCTTGTGTAAACAAATATTCACGGTTTGCTGTGGATGTGCCTATGAACCTAGAAAAAAATGACACGTTTTTAAATGACAGTAGGAGTTGACAGTGGCGAAAAAGCAGGGGATTCAAATAAAGAGCACCACTGTACTCTTACTTGACCGATGTCATAACGGTGCTTTTCAACACACACCGCTTTTCAAAATCAAATGGTACTGTACCGTACGCGACTTCGTTTCACACACAATATGCGGTGGGGTGGGTTTCTGAGTATTCAAACGTTTTCTCTAACATCCCGAAATATTATGATCCGGAAGAGTGGTGTACATGGAGTACGTGTCCGTTGTATTTCGGTTGTTTGTCCACATTAGTGTTTCTCCTGGTGATCTACGCTGAAACTATACTACTATATGATATAACTTGCAAAATTGGACTAACTTTTATTTTGAACACTTATATTGATTAAGTTGTTCATTTGTACTCCAGTTATCAGAATAATCCTTAGTTGTAGGTTCACACATGCAAGTTGCCAACGTATTTGATGCGTTTTTGCACCATCCCAATTTCACCGTTATAAGCGTTCACGCGGACTGTTCGTGTATCGCAGTTCGTTACTCCACTATTACAATGACAACCAGTTTAATATGAAAAAGAATTTCAGGAAATTAAATATTTATTATCCTGTCATGAAAGCCGCTATGTAGTTCAATCCGTTATAAACCGATAGAATGCAAGCTATTATAATCAGTCATATGTATATAATTATGATTTTGATTTTATAAAGATGATATGATGTATCAGTATCAAATGCTATGCAGTTGACAATGATATAAACTCACTTAGGATTCATAGTTAACTGATAAAAACAAACGAAAGTGAAGCATCATAGCCCTCCCATTAACCTACGCTCTATGATCCGGTATGTAATAGTGATCACAGCTTGTTTAGATGAGATTATTTACTGTAAAGAAAACAACACATGCTGACAATCTTCTAAGATTAATATTTTATAATGTTAGAGAAAACATTTGGATCCACGGAAACCCACCCCTGTGTAGTGGTGAGCACATTTTGTTATCTGAGCTGAAGCCACATCGGGTACAGTATCATTGTGAAAAGCATATTTAATATTTTGATTATTGATATATATTCAGTTGTAAACACCTCCCCTAAACCACACCTCATAGGCCCTGGAGTGGTGCTTGCATCCAGTTAGAGATAAATGGTTCTGTGTGGTTCAGTGGGTAGAGCATGGCATTTGCAACGCTTAGGTTGTGGGTTCAATTCCCATTGGGACCACATATACTGAAAAATGTATGCATTCACTACTGTAAGTCGCTTTGGATAAAAGCATCTGCTAAGTGGCATACATATTATTGTGGTTCTGTGTGGCTCAGTAGGTCGAGCATGGTGCTAACAACGCTTCGGTTGTCGGTTTGATTCCCATTGGGACCACATGTACTGAAAAATGCATGCATTCACTACTGTAAGTTGCTTTGGATAAAGCATCTGCAAAATGGGATATACACTCCATGGCCACATTATTAGGTACACCTGTGCACCTGCATATTAATGCAATGATATAATCAGCCAATCACGTGGCAGCAACTCCATGCATAAAAGCATGCAGACATGGTCAACAGGATCAGTTGTTGCTCAGACCAAAAATCAGAATGGGGAAGAAATGTGATCTAAGTGACTTTGACCGTGGAATGATTGTTGGTGCGAGTGCAGATGGGGTGGTGTGAGTATCTCAGAAACTGCTGATCTCATGGGATTTTCATGCACAACAGTCTCTAGAGTTTACAGACAATGGTGCGAAAAACTAAAAACATCCAGTGAGCGGCAGTTCTGTGGGCGAAAATGCCTTGTTAATGAGAGAGGTCAGAGGAGAATGGTCAGACTGGTTCAAGCTGACAGGAAGGCGACAGTAACTCAAATAACCACGCATTACAACAGTGGTATGCAGAACTGTATCTCTGAATGCACAACACGTCAAACCTTGAAGTGGATGGGCTACAGCAGCAGAAGACCACACCGGGTTCCACTCCTGTCAGCTAAGAACAGGAAAGTGAGGCTACAATGGGCACAGGCTCACCAAAACTGGACAGTTGAAGATTGGAAAAACATTGCCTGGTCTGACAAATCTTGATTTCTGCTGCGACATGCAGATTGTAGGGTCAGAATTTGGTGTAAACAAAATGAATCCATGCGTCCATCCTACCATCCTGCCTGTCAATGGTTCAGGCTGGTGGTGGTGGTGTAATGGTGTGGGGAATGTTTTCTTGGCACACATTAGGCTCCGTAATACCAATTGAGCATCATTTAACAGTCTTATTGCTGACCATGTGTATCCCCTTATGGCCACAGTCTACCCATCTTCTTATAGCTACTTCCAGCAGGACAATGCGCCATGTCACAAAGCATACGTCAAGCTGGTTCCACGAACATGACAATGAGTTTGTGTACTCCAATGGCCTCCACAGTCACCAGATCTCAGTCCAATAGAGTACCTTTGGGATGTGGTCAAACGGGAGATTCGCAACATGAATGTGCAGCCGACAAATCTGCAGCAACTGCGTGATGCTATCATGTCAACATGGACCAGAATCTCTGAGGAATGTTTCCAGCGCCTTGTTGAATCCCTGCTATGAAGAAGTCAGGCTGTTCTGGGGGCAACGGGGGGGGGTCCTACCAGGACTAGAAAGGTGTACCTAATAAAGTGGCGTGTGTGTGTGCATGTGTGTGCGTGTGTGTGTGTGTGTGCGTGTGTGTGAGAGAGAGAATTAATTGCAGGGCTTGTATGGTCCATCGATTGCCATGGAGATTTGTTCTGGAGCCACAGAACTTGTTTAAGGGGCAGATAAAGTGAAAACACAGGCACAAACATGGCTCCAGCAGCACATTTCATCCACAAAGAGTTGACTGATGTAGAGATGCATAATTAAGATTCTTTACAGCTTTCTCAATATTAATTGTGCAATTTTGCTCATTTTTTATTTTTCAAGGCCCTATTGAAAAACACATAACTCTGTTTCACAGCTTTATGGGTTGAAATAAATCCACATAACTAAAGAAATGCCCTTGTTTTTTCATAAAGCTTGTGGTTAGCACCAACACACTTCCAACAGCCAAAGGTCCTGTTACACCAAAGGACTTGCAGGAGGCAAAGTAGTGTGAAATCCAGGGTGGTATTGAAATAGGATTCATTGAGAGTTCAGTTAGAGCAAATATACCTACACTAGGCTAGTGACCATATAAAGTACAAGCCCACATCGCTCTGTCAAACACTTTGGGGTCCAACAAAAAACACACATGTGCAGCCACAATTGGGGGAGTCATGTCACATGATGGAGTTTCAGTAGAGTGCCATGCTGTGTGTCAACTTCTCAACAAGTGGGCTGGGCGACACTTGAAAGACTTCTAAAACTTCTGAAAGTTGTGAAGCACGTTTAGTTAAGTGCGTTTAGTAAAGCATGTTTATTATGCAACTCGTTTATTATGTCAATAACAAAAGTGCAGAAAAGTGCAGTAAATTCAGGGCCGGGCTTTGTTTGGATTGGGTCTTTAAATCCAGTCTCAGATTACCTTGAAATCAGAGTGATTCGAGTATCTTCTAGTGTGCGCTTACTGTTTTACGGGCTGGGTTAATTACAATTACAATGACATAATTTCACAGACACTCTCATCCAGAGAGACTAGGTGGGGTGAGACTGCATATCACATTAACAGCCAGTACAACTTCTTTACAAAAATATCTGCTAGCAGCACACAGAGCTACGAGGGAAGGTTAATACATCGAAACCAGAATTATATGGTCTGCAATTAGTTATTGACCTGTGCATACTCTGTCTATGATTGTAAACTTGTACACGTGCTATTGAATTAGGTTGTTTTTTTGGTCTGAATGATATGTGCATTGTGATGTTTCATTTCATTTATGTTTAACATTTCATTGCAAAACTTGCCTGATTTTGTTTTTGCCATGTAAAAATTTGTGCTGAGGACATTTTTACCGTAGCAAACTGTAATTTGAAAGTAATTTCTTGATTTATAAGTAGTGCACTTCATCATCATTGTGCAGATTTTGCCATGTTATTCTACAGGTGACTGCCAAAATAAAGGAAACACTTGAGTAAATGAGGGATACAAAGCATATTGAAATCAGGTGCTTCATGAGTTAATTGTGGTGGCCCAAGCCTCATTACGACACTTTATGCTGACTCCTTATGATCACCCTAAACATTATGGGATGCTAATTGCTTCATTAACTCAGGAACCACACCTGTGTGGGAGCACCTGATTTCAAAATACTTTATATCCCTCATTTACTCAAGTGTTTCCTTTATTTTGGAACACATCCAGATGATATCGGAGATACGAGGCTCAGAGATATGGGGCTATACTGTACTGCACCGTTACTGAGGACACTCACTCAGTAACTGAGGGAATTCAATCTGTTTGAAAAAGTAATGTCCAAAGGTGATGCAGTATACAGGATCAATAAAATGGTACTACAGTTGATTTTATCACATAGATTTTACATACAAGACGTGAATATACAATTTACATTTTACATTTACATTTTAGGCATTTAGCAGACGCTCTTATCCAGAGCAACTTACACAGTTGTACATTTCTTTACATATAATCCATTTATACAGCTGGATGTTTTACTGAAGCAATCCAGGTTAAGTACCTTGCTCAAGGGTACAACGGCAGTGCTCCACCTGGGAATTGAACCAGCAACTTCCGAGTTACAAGTCCAGTTCCCTGACCACTATACTACACTGCCGCCCATACAATTTGATCACGAATGTAAGATATTAAAAAACAACCTGTCTGTGTGACTGCACACCAAATCCCTTTAAATATTGGAGTTGGCAAATATTGATAAGAGAATGGGACTCTATCAGTGCAACCCTAGTTAAGCCTGCACAACATATTTGAGGCAAGGTCTAACAATCTAGTCAAAGCATTGAGTTAGGGAGCTAGTACTTATGAAACGAGGATGAGCCCACACACTATCAAAATAGCAGCCACAAATCATTTTAATTTCATTTTGAAATATTTGTCATTTTGCAGATGCATAATGTCATTCTTCATGTGTGGATTTTGATTGATTGGATTGCAGTCTGTTACAGTGCTCATCTGCAGTGTTGTTAGTGTTTATTTAATACTTATATATTTAAACTATAAATGTCTTTATTTAAACTAGTAATAAGTTACAGTGAACTGGAATTAAATGTGAATTTGTTCACGTGGCATATAGTTAGACCCTGATAATGTTTTCAAAGACCAGATAAAATATATGTTAAAAATGACATATAAACAAGATTGGAATAGTTCTAATAGTTTTTATTCAAAAGGAGTGTGGCTCAGTGGAATATAATACATAATTGTTTGATTTTATGGATGATGATGATTGTGTTGATGATGATTATAATGATAATGATAATGATGGTGATGATGGAGATGGTGATGGTGACAACGGTGATGATGGTGATGATGACACTGAAAGGCCTGTCCCTGTTCTTGTGCTCTGTACAGAAGTGGGCGCGACAGACACTCTCGTTTCCATGGCAGTGAAAAGCGAGATCGCCAAGCAGCCCAGCGGCAGGCCCGGCCGTGTCCCGCTCCAAATTCGGCCGAGCGACGGCCGGTGTGTCCTCCAGGAGCCCTTCAGTGTCCGGGAACAGGACCCCAGCGGCTCCAGGCCCATCCCAGAACGGGATGTCCCGCCGGTGCCCGTCGAGGCCCCCGCAGGGTCGGGCTGCGTCAGGAACGCCTCGAGCGACGCGACGCCAGAGCTGGGCTCCGAGCGGGTGAAGCAGGACCCTGAGCTGGAGCAGGCCTGTGCCATAGACCTCTCCACCGCCCAGCCCCCACACAGCCTGGCGGCCCACGGCGTTAAAGTGGAGAAGGACGAGGCGGAGTGCGTGGACCCAGAGCACTGCGGAAACGTGAGCGCCACCATCATATCAGAGCACCACCTGGGCGTGGGCACGAGCGACGACGAATCGGCGGTGGAGATGGGCCCGCCCGAACAGGACGAGTCCGACGACACGCTCAACGCCTTCGTGTCCGAGAACCACACCGGGCCAGACTCCTCGGACTTCCCCGGGGGCAGCGACGTGAGTCCGTCCGCCGAGCGCCAATGCCCCGATCCTGCTCTCCCCGGCGCCGCCCTGCTGGCCACCGTGTCGGACTCGGCCCGGAACAGCCAGGGCTTCTACCCGTGCAGCCTGTGCGAGAAGACGTTCAGCCGCGTGGGCACGCTCAAGGTGCACCTGCGCACGCACAGCGGGGAGAAGGCGCACTGCTGCAGCTACTGCGGCAAGCGCTTCGGCCGCGCCGACCTCCTCAAGGCGCACAAGCGCACGCACACGGGCGAGAGGCCCTTCGGCTGCGGCGTCTGCGGCAAGAGCTACGGCCAGCCGGGCCAGCTGCGCATCCACAAGCGCATCCACACGGGGGAGCGGCCCTACTGCTGCCCGCACTGCGGCAAGCGCTTCAGCGAGCACAACCAGCTCAAGGTGCACCTCAGGACTCACACGGGCGAGAAGCCGTACCACTGCACCGTCTGCGAGAAGACCTTCGGCAACGCGGGCAACCTGAGGATTCACCAGAGGATCCACACGGGGGAGAAGCCGTACAGCTGCTCACAGTGCGACAAGCGCTTCAACGGCCTGGGAGACCTCAAGACGCACTACAGGGTGCACACGGGCGAGAGGCCGTACCACTGCAACCTGTGCGAGAAGACCTTCAGCCAGGCCGGACACCTGACCATCCACATGAGGATCCACACGGGAGAGAAGCCGTACAGCTGCGGCGACTGCGGCAAGACCTTCAGCGTGGCGAGCAGCCTGAAGCTGCACCAGCGAACTCACACCGGCGAGAAGCTCTACAGCTGCTCGTACTGCGAGAAGACCTTCAGCCGGGCCGGGCACCTCAAAAGACACGAGCAGGTCCACACCAAGGAGAAACTGTACTCCTGTACCCAGTGCGATAAGAGCTACAGCGACCAGTCGACCCTGAAGAAGCACCTGAAGACACACACGTTCGAGGAGCCGCTCACGCAGAACGAGGAGTGCTTCAGTGGGTCCGACACCGCCGACAATGACTTGGAAATCGAAACGGTGGAGATTCTGTAACGCTAGCACCTAATTATTCAAATAACCTGTCCTAGAATTTGAAGAACATTTTTTGCAAAGTAATATGACTGTTTCTGTATAACTTGTTTGATTCTGAAAAATCGGATCTTGAAATCAGGTTCTCGGTCCCGCCAGGCTGCCTTAAGAGGCACGCGGCCGTGGGTTCGCCACCTCGTGACAGACACGCACGTGTTTGTTTACACCTGAAGGACTCTGGTGTACTGGAACCCAACAGAATGGACACAAATCACACGAAGCTTCAGGGCTATTTGCTGATCTTTTCTAAACCTCAGAATGTTTTTTGTTTTTTTATTCGTTTTTTTTATTATTTAGGTGAGTGATTGCATTGTCCCAAACTGGGGGAGACTGATTGTTATTCTTAAGCTGCTTGTCCTATTATTAATTATTATGAATAATGTTATTAATTGGGCATAACCTTTCACATTCAAGAGTTTAATGAACATTTGTCAGGTGGCAGCGTGCTTTAAAAGTAGGCCTACCTAATAAATGTTCAAATCACTCTTGGCTGTTTTTCATTTAATGTAAGTATACGATTGATGTAACTTGTATGACGGTTGTGTGTTCCATGTGATTAAGAATAAATAAATGTCGACAGTATGGGTAAACTACAGGTGTGGAATTTCATTCAGAATTTGCTCTAAATCTTCAGAGAACACAGTTGGTCTCTTTTGGGAAGACGATTGATGGACATTTAACCGATATACTTGCAGAACAGGGCTATTCGGTTCCAGGCCTCGAGGGCCTGCAGGTATTTGCTCACACCACCTGATTTCAATAATTAGTTTACCACCTTGGTCCAGGAGGTGGGCTAATTAGTGAAATCAGGTGGTGTAGTTCATAGTTGGAGTAAATACCTGCAGACATTGCGGCCCTCGAGGCCTGGATTTGAATACAGGGTTCCCACGCATCATGGAAAAATGTTGAAAATTATTGTCATGGAAATGTCATGGAAATTAATGAAAAAGCTCTGTCATGGAAATTTCTGATTCTATGTAACGTTATATGTTTTTCTTCTTTTCTGATAACGTTACCGCAAAATGTCTGTTCCCCTGCCACAATTGTTGCCACCGACTACATCTGTTCACACACACACACACACACACAATGAGATGTGTATTTGCATTAGCAACAAAATGTGTTAAGTTATGAAAGTAAAGTCCATTTTGGCGTCAGTCGCAAAAAAATGTAATTGAAAACCTTAAATTTGTCATTGAAATGCCATGGAATTTGGAAAATGGAAATTTGATTTGAATGGGAACCCTGAGTGAGAACCCTTTGAGTGAGAATGTCTAACTTGTGCAGTACGGGGTGAAGTGGCCTGTGGAGTCTTCAGAGTAACCTGTCGAACGTCCATGTGAGCGTTTATGAACTGGTCGTAAAATCATTTGTTGGTTACCTACCTCAGGTGAGTCGAAGGTTTTCTCCAATCGCAGGCCACCAGCTAACGTGAACAATTTATTACAATTTAGGGAGGAAACCTCCAATATCTTTCACTGCACCAAGGTCTCTCTGTTCCCGCTCTTTTCAGGAGAGGATGCCTGGTCTCGCATTCCGGAAGGGTAATAAAACTACCCCTCCCTCCATAACTCTCTGCTGATGCAGGAAGAATGAGAATGTGAGACAGTCCTTTTTCTTTGGAAGGGGAAAAGGTTAGATGAGAATGTTCAGACGTTGAACATTCCACAATGAACGTAAAGGATGTACGATATTGTTAACATTTTTGCCTTACATATTTTTGACTTTTAATGGAACACTAAGCACCACACACGTTGCAATAATGAGTTTTGGGGAATTGAAGCGTATCGGCAACTCTGAAATTATTCACGACCATGATGGAGGTGAGCAAAACAAGCTGTATAAAATAAACTAGACAGGTAATGAGCTATATTGTATGCTCATAAAAAATGAGAGGGGTCTCATTTATAAAAAGTTGCGTAGAAACCATCCTACATTTGATCTAAGATCATTTCTGAAATGTGTGTAAGTGTGATTCAGAGAAAATGAACGTACGCACACAAAAAATGCGTACGCCACTCCCCCAGATGTGAAATCTCTAAATCACAAATGATCTTGAAATTGTGCGTAGCTGAATGGTTTTAGATCTCCACCTTGTAAACGCCCCCTAATTAATATCATTAGCATATAAAGGAGCTTGAATCAAAACACAAATCCTCTACTTGATAATGGCGAGCTGCAAGAAAAATAATTTTAGCGAGGCCGAAATCGAGGTCCTGTTGGCGGAGGTGCAGATGCGTGCAGGGACGCTGTTTGGGAGCCTTTCCAGTGGCTTTACCAGTAAAACCAAGTACGTGGCCTGGCAGTCTGTAGCCCAGGCTGTGGACGAGGTGGTGGGGGGTGGTCTGATTTAAAACAGGTCAAAATCTCGAATAACTCGTTCCCTTCTTATTGCACGGTTGGCGATATCTTCAAGAAGTCTTCAGACTCCACTACCCCTGATCTCTGTCCATCTCTTTGTCTTCTTCTACTTGTTCAAGACTATACTCTTTTAAAAAAAAAAAAAAAAATGTACATTTTGTAAACATTGTAAAATACCTTTTCCTTCCCGGTGTTACATTTTAGATGCCTGCAATGATGTCTATTGTATTCCTGCAAAATGTTTTACATGTATTGATGCACATCTTGTAACCTCTGGATAATAAATGTTAAAATAAAAATGTCAAAAATGCAATGCTCCCATTCTTCCTCTTCAAACCACTGCATTATTGGACATTTTATAGCCTATAGATTGACCAAAATGTTTTATGCCATAATATGTATATTCAATACATTTCCTTCAAGGATGTGTCAATTTGGAAAAACCAATGTGTGTTTTTGTTTTGTTTTCCACAAGTAGCCTAGCTTGTTGTTTTAATTTATTAATAACTTTATTGAGCAAACCATTACGTATAGCCTAAGCAATGTGTTCAATCTGGTAATACTACTACTACTACTGCTACTAATAATAATAATAATAATGAGGAAACAATTAGGCAGCAGACGACATGTTGGCGCTCTTAGATTTCCGAATACATTTTACATTACATTTACATTTTAAGCATTTAGTAGACGCTCTCATCCAGAGCGACTTACAATATGTACATTAATACATGGTAGGAACTATCATAGTATGCGCAAGAGATCAGTGCAGTAATACAGCGATAGACATCATTGCAGGCAGCTGCATACCATACCTGTAACACTGGGAAGGAAAAGGTTAGTAAATTATTTTCTTTTTTAAATGGAGTAAGCAGGCAGTGGTGATGACAGTTAGCTAGATGTATAGAATTCAGTGGTAGTGGAGTCTGAAAAGGTGGGTTTTGAGTCTCTTGCGGAAATCGCAAGTGATTCCACGGTCCTGACCAATTGCGGAAGGTAGTTCCACCAGCGAGGGGTCAGGACAGAGAAGAGACGAGACCGCGAATACCTGCAGTACTCCAACATTGCCACAAGGAAACGTGCGTATGCCAAGTTGAAACCTGACGTGGAGCTGAGTACTTTTCCACGTCAAAGAACGTTTTTATAAATCTGAACTTTGGCGTGGATTTGAGCGTACGCACGTTCTAACATCAAATCTGTGCATAAGCATGTTTTATAAATGAGGCCCCAGGTTCCAATCGGAGTTCCAATGCCAAACTCTAATTGGAACTGGGTGTAATGCCATGAAGTTGAAACTTGGATGAGCCCCGCGGTCCGGTAAATGAACCCAGACCTTGCCAGTGCCCACTGTGGCCAGCAGCCCTGCAGGGTGACGGATAATTGGCCGTAACATCACCCAGGGAGGGAGGGAGTCAGTAGGCCGGGATGTCCGTGTCTCATCGTTCACAGGCGACCTCCAATGGTCAGTCTTGAATTTCTTAAACGTAGGTGTATAGTACATTCATGGTTCCTTACATTTTAAAGTTCTGAGAAGTGTGAAATATTGGCCAATGGTTTGAGGGTTTTGTTTTTTTAAACCCTCTGGAAAAATACCAGTTTTGAGCGCAAACATGACACTTTCATTGTAGAAAATCATTACATTTCAGAAACACAGAAGCATCACTTCGTTTTTGCTTTAGTTTAGAATCCTTTATTGTACTTATTTACAGGGATGCAAGCAGAAGCCTCCACGTCCTTGGCAATGCTGACGACAGAAACTGTACCACAGTGAGTAACTGAAGTAGCCAATTCTGCAACCACTGACCATCAATGACAGTCAAGTTTTTCCCCATGCGAGCCACAATGCCGGTGTTAGTAGTGACCTCAATCAATGTTGAGGGATACACTAGAACGAAGGCCGATGTGCTAGCTAGCCACTGCAACGGAAGTGACGTTGTCTGTATGCGGGAGACCCACCTGGGTCCGACGAGCAACCGGCCAACACTACCAGGTATGAAACTGGTAGCTGAGATACATCATCCCAAGTACGGATCAGCTATGTTTGTGAAGCCCCTGTTGGACGTCAGGGACATCCACACTAACAGCTCAGACACCAACATAGAGACTGTTACTATCTGCCTGCCAGAGATTTCCATTACCTCGTTGTATAAATCACCTGCCAGCCCCTTTGTATGGCCTGACCTACCACCTAAGTGCAGGAAGAAGTATGCTATTGGGATTTTTATTCCCATCACACAATGTGGGGCTATGATTCTACCAACAGCGATGGTGAACTAGTCGAAAGCTGGATGGAAAACACATGCATGCAGCTGGAGTTGATTCACAACACTAAACTCCCCAAGTCCTTCAACAGCTGCTGCTGGAGAAGAGGCTACAACCCTGACCTGTGTTTCTTCAGCCGGAGACTAGTCACAACATCGACCAATCTCAGTTACGATCAAGCCTGCCATAGCAAAGTCGGAAGTCCCTTTTCAACGCCGCTTCAACCTCAAGAAGGTCAAATGGGCTGAGTATAACGAAGGGATGGAAAAAGCACTATTAGACGTGGAACCCACACCTGACAACTACACCATACAGGTTGTAAAGAAGACTGCTCGCACTCACATCCCTCGTGGATGTCGAAAAGAGTACATTGCTGGCCTCAAAGAGGAATCATTGCAGCTGCTGGAGTGCTAAGAAACAGAGTCTGGAAATGACCCATTTTCGGACACCACTAGCAAGCTTGGTGATGCACTCATGGAATCCCTGGGGAAGGAGAGGCGGAAAGCCTGGCAGGATCTTATAGAGAACATCAACATGACCCAGAACAGCAAAAAAGCCTGGTTCACCATTCGGAAACTAAATGGTGATAAGATCACACCACATACTATATCCGACATAACACCAAACCAGGTCGGGAGCCAACTGGTGGCCAACGGGAGACGAGCAGAAAGGCGCAGGGCTAAAGGAAAACATCATTCCACAATCACTCCAGGCAATCAGCAGAACATGTCCATACTAACCAAGCCCTTCACCTTGGAGGAGTTTGAAGCAGGACTTAGCACCATGAAGCTGGGAAAAGCTGCGGGTCCCAACAACATACTGACTGAAATGATTACTCACCTAGGCTGAGTCGCCAAACAATGGTTTATGAACATGTACAACACATGCCTCCAGACCCAGTGCATTCCACCTATCTGGAGGAAAGCTATTATCATTGCTCTACTAAAACCTGGAAAAGATCCCAACCGCTCCAAAAGCTACCGGCCCATCTTCCTACTATGTATCGCCTACAAGCTGTTCGAGAGACTACTGCTTAGCGGACTATCCCCTCAGATAGATGCTAAGCTAATCAAAGATCAAGCTGGATTCAGATCTGGAAAATCATGCACAGGCCAACTGCTAAACCCAATACATCAAAGATGGCTATCAGAAAAAAGCTGATAACGGGCGTTGCCTTTGTCGATCTGTCAGCAGCTTATGATACCGTCCAACACAGGCTGCTGATCAAAAAACTCTTCGACATGACAGCTGATGCCAAACTATGTAACGTTATAAGATGTCTTCTGAGCAACTGGATGTTCTACATCACATTCAACAATAGGCAAAGCAGATGGTTCCACCAGACCAACGGGCTGCCGCAGGGCAGCGTCTTGACCCCTCTCCTCTTCAATGTCTACACCAACGACCAGCCCCTACCGGAAGGATGCAGCAGGTTTATCTACGCAGATGACCTAGCCATGGCAACGCAGCAGCATAACCTCCCAGAAATTGAGTCAACCTTGGAACGAGGCCTCTCAGATATGTCAGCGTACTATCTGGAAAACCACCTGCACCCAAACCCTGGGAAAACCCAAATCTGCAGCTTCCATCTCAAAAACAGAGAGGCTAAACGGGAGCTTGACGTAACCTGGGACGGTATAAAGCTTGAAAACCACCAGCACCCAGTCTATCTGGGAGTAACTTTAGATCGTACCCTCAGTTACAAGGCACACACCCAAAAGATGAGAGCCAAGGTCTCCACCAGGAACAGCCTTCTACGACAACTAACAAACTCAAAGTGGGGGGCTCACCCAAGTACACTGCGTACATCGACACTAGCTTTGTGCTTCTCCACCGCTGAATATGCCTGCCCAGCATGGAGCAGATCGTGCCATGCACGTAAACTAGACCCCATCCTCAATGAGACCTGCAGGATAGTGACTGGGTGCATCAAAACAACCCCCATACACTGCCTTTCTTTATGCCCTCTCTGGCATCACTCCCCCTGACATCCTCAGAGCAGTCATCACAAAAGCCGACAACCACACGCACGCAGACATGCATGCACGCACACACACAGACACGCACATCTGAATATTCAAAAGTAACTTACTGGAGGCCAGTGAAAGTTTGTCCAGGAGCTGAATTTGAGGGTTCTGGTTTCTGTGACGATGTGTGGAAGTTCATAGCATTGAAGTACCGATAACACAATGGCCATGTTCCGAAATAAATTATTCCATAAGAACGAGAAAACACAGAAGTACATGTGGTTCTATAGATATAATTTATCCAAAGCAACTTGTAAGTCACTTTGGATAAAAGCATTTACCAAATACCAACATTGTAAATTGTAATGACATCATCCCCAAGGTGACCTTAAACCAGTGAGGACCTGGACTCCAGACAGCAGGAACCAATCAGATCCATCATCAACTCGAGTCCATTTTTTTTTCAACCCTAAACAAACAACCCCCCAAAAAAAGACCTAAGTGAAAAGTGGTTTAAGGTTTAAACATTAGTTTCGATTTCCACAAGCCAACAGGCAAAACAAATAAGAGTAAATGCTCTGTAAACAGACTAAGTCGTTAAAAAGAAACCATCTCCACCTAAAATAGGTGTTATACACTCTGTTCAAGTTCAAATGTATCATCACCCTGTTCCGCGTGTCATCTACCATAAGGAGAAGGATTGAAAAAATAAAGAAAATCGTAAAAAATGCACTATCAGGTAATTAGTGGCAATCA
Organism: Aldrovandia affinis; assembly: GCA_029706075.1. Taxonomy (NCBI): domain Eukaryota; kingdom Metazoa; phylum Chordata; class Actinopteri; order Notacanthiformes; family Halosauridae; genus Aldrovandia; species Aldrovandia affinis. Next base: position 8,127,615 of record JAINUG010000014.1, on the reverse strand, counting down.
ATTAAAGACCTAAAAACAAGACCAGTGAGGTGAAACCAAGAGGGACAAAATTGTGCTAATACCTCTGCTGAAATGCGAAGAAAGCTCGGTAACACAGAGGGAAGCATGTGGAATAGTCCTACACCCCAACATTTTAAATTCCCTCCCCTCAGCTCTGCTGTCTAAACAGGGGGCGTTCACACCTTCACCTTTATAGGATATGCAGTTATGTTCGGAAAACCATTCGTTACTGTCATTTATTGTATGAATTATGATAATTTTGAATAACTACTAGCTAACATGTTACCGTGCACCAACTAGCTAGCTAGTGCTAGCTAGATTAATGTTCATTCACTAATGATGAAAGATAAGTTAATTCAGTGAGTCAATAAAGTTCAAAAGTTAACACACTTAGGAGGACGTTCAATTAAATGAACAGGCCTAACATGGCCTGAGACCGTTCAGCACGCTTAATTAGTTTAGGCTCATGCTTAAAATGTGATGTGGTATAAACTAACGAGACACCATTCTATTTGGATGGTGTCTTCAGTCGGTCACTAAGTTTATTACGCTGCACGTGACAGACAGACATGCGGACACGGATGAAAACATTTCATTCCAACAGTTCGATTTGTATTGTAGAATGGACAATGCATCCTCGGTCGTTTTAACTATCGTTTTATATACACGACCAATACCTTTCTAATAAAACAGAGTTTTAATGAGTCTAGGGGTATTCCCTCTGTGGGTGGAGTCGGATGTAGGTGGAGTCCAGGATGCTGTCCTCGTGGGTGGAGTCAGATGAAGGTGGAGTCCCCAGCGCTGTGAGCGTGTGTCTGAAACAGCTGCTTGATCAACGCCGACTTCTCCTGCTGGAGCTGAGTGATCCGCTCACTCTTTTCCGTCACCTCCTTAAAAGAGAGAGAGAGAAATCGTGGAGAGTAAAGAGGGACGTAGAGAAATGGAGAGCAGCGGACAGCCGAGAGGACAGAAGGCAGGAAGAAAAAGGAACAAGAAGCAATGGAATCAGGTGAAACGGCAAGAAGTAGAGTGGACGATGATGAAAGAAAAATGATGAAAACTATGAATAATAATAATAACTGTGTTTTATCCAGCGCTTATCTTGCAGCTGCGCAAAGCACATTTTAAAAACGGTGAACAATAAGATAAAAAACTAAGAACGTACAGGCTGCACGGTTAAAAGGCACAATTAGAAAAAAGAGAGATAAATAATGTATGCCACTTAGCAGACGCTTTTATCCAAAGCGACTTACAGTAGTGAATGCATACATTTTTCAGTATATGTGGTCCCAATGGGAATCGAACCCACAACCTAAGCATTGTCAGCACCATGCTCTACTTACTAAGCCACACAGAACCATGCTCTACCTACTGAGCCACACAGAACCACACAGATTAAAATATATATCAGAGATAATAAATAAAATAAGTAAAAAATGTAAATAACAATAAAGGAACAGAGAGAGTTTCAGGCTGATTGATGGGATGGTCACGACACGGGACAGGACTCATCACCCCACAGCACATGCCTATCCGGTAAGTACACATCAGGAGACTTGTTATTTAATTATATTATTATTAAATCCATGTCGTTCTCAGGTATTTGGGGTTTCATCATAAATTGTGAAAGAGGAAATTGGGTTCAGTCTGAATGGCAATGTATTTAACCTGAATTGCTTCTTTAAAATATCCAGCTGTTCAGGGGCCTCTGATAGCGTAGCGGTCTAACACACCTGTATTGGCTGGTCCTTTACGAGTGTGAGCTGCTTATCAAGGGGGAGTGGGGAGGGAGAGCCGGCACGAGCATACCGTGGAGCGGTACGACGACCTTGTAAACAGGGTTTGGCGAGTTCCGTCTCAGAGGAGATGAACATTGCCTCGAGTTATTAGCTTATCCTGTGGGGGCGGGTGGCGAGTTAATTGGAAAAACTGAGAAAAAGGATATAAAAATATCCAGCTGTAAATTGGGAGAAAAACTGAGAAAAAAGTATATAAAAATATCCAGCTGTATAAATGGATTGTATGTAAAGAAATGTTAACCGTGTAAGTCGCTCTGGGTAATGGCGTCTGCTACATGCCTCTAAATTAATGTTAACGGTTTCTCTGTATTTGTAGTCAAAGCCAGAGGCTTTAATTGTCCAGACAGTGGTAGTGATGCCGACAGCGATCGGTACCTGTGTGAGGAGACGGTTCTGCTCTTTCAGGATCAGACACCCCTGGGGAGCCACTGCAGGAGGGGGCGGGGAATATGGGGGGACAGACAGGGGGGGCCCCCCAGGGGAGAGGAGGGGCTATGGGACAGAGAGAGAGAGAGAGAGAGAGAGAGAGAGAGAGAGAAAGATGCATGAAAACACAACGCCATTACGTGCCTGCCCCCCCTGGTGGTGAAATGATCTTCATTACTTACTCGGTCAGAATCGCGGAATCACTGGCCATCTTCCGCAAGAGACTCAAAACCCACCTCTTCAGACTCCACTACCACTGATTCTGTACATAAATTTACTGCCACTGTTTACATGTTTAAAAATGTTAAAAAGGATAAGGATAAGATAATAGCTCTGGATAAGAGCGCCTGCTAAATGCCTCAAATGTGAACATAAAATGTGCCTGCAAACTGAAATCAATCCCATTTTGACAGAGCTGCACAGTGAACTTTGCTGCAGAACACAGTTCAGCCAGTGGAGGGAATCACAGACAAACTGAATCCACTTTCAGCTGCGTTGAGTGCCTAGGCCCTCGGGCCTTAGACTTCAACTTAAACTGTGCACAGCTTAGCCAGCTCACAACCATGCATTCTATTCTCATTGGGTACGGAGCTATTCATCAATGGTGAATGTAGAATGTTTTTAAAAAACATTACACCTGTGTTTTACTGCCCTATACACCAATTACAATACTGACTGTGTTAAGCTGCTCGGCGAGAAGATGACTGTTATCATATCTATGTTAATATGTACTCTATACAATGCATATATATGCTGTATATATATATTATTTTGTAAGAAATATGTTTATCATATGAGAGATGGGAATGTAGTTCTATATTATATAACAAGCTCTGTGTACAACATTGCAAGCCTATCTCTATCCAGACAATACATTTTCAGTTAGAAAACAAGCATGCTTTATTTTGCAAAGAGGCTGTTCGTTGTTTAAAGAACAGGAGGTCACTTACTGTGCCGGAGCAGGACAGGAGGTCACTAAGGCAGTGGTTGACCTCTTCTAATTTGGGTATCAGGATGTTCAGACGAGTCTGGCTGGGCTGTGAGAGAAAATCCTGAGAGACACATTTTGATAAAGTTTGATAAAGTTCAGATCAACTAAAATTTCAGACCAATACCGAACAGCACAAACATGTGCGTGGATTGAGTGTTTGTAAACCTTCATACTGTTTAAGCAAAAAACAATTCTGCCATGGGAGTCTGTGTGCACCATGGGAGCTGTGTGCACCATGGGAGCTGGTGATGGCTAGATAGTAACTCCCGCAAGGTTTGACTGAGTCCCCAAAGTGACGACGGAAAGAGTCCAACCCTCGTTCCAGCTGTCTTATACTTAGGGTTATGGTTAAGGATTAGGGTTACCAGCTCGTCTTTGAAACTGACCACTTTAGCGACAAATGCACATGCCCTGTGAGCCTCCCAGTGTCATTTATCAATTTTGTGCATTCACATGAGGTCAGAGGTCAGAGGGCACAGAAGTTAATGTTTGTAAGGACTGAGAGTCTGTGGCCATATTTATTTCTGTGGGAGACCCTGAGAAGAACTCTCTGTGCTGTACAGGTATGGGGTATATGTCCCTCCAACCCGTATCCAGGTGGATAGCGAATCTGACATCTCTAATTTACTTATGTGCTGCCACACACTTGCAGTATCTGTTTCAGTCCCAGTAGACTGCTGTGGGTCTCCCAGGTGAAGACCGCTCACCTTAAAGCATTCGGAGGCCCTGAGGTGAAAGAAGGCTCTGTGAAAACAAGCCCTTGGTGTTACGGCCTCTCACCATACAGTGGTTGCTTCGACCCACGTGCCTCTGTCTCTCCGTCACACACTGGATCTGGTTCTGGTACCACTCCCTGGCCCGCTCCACTGCTTCCAGTCCCGCCAGCAGTGTGTCCTTCTCCTGCTCCAACTCCTTCATCCGCTTCAGCTGCAAGAGAAGGACACGCTAAGCAAAGAGTTCGGCTGCAAACGGTTCACTGGTGCTGGCTTATCAAGCTGCTAGAGGAAGCGCTCCCTCCTACCTCCAGACACTCATCACACCCTACACCCCAGCCAGACCTCTCCACTCTGCCTCCTCTGGCAAACTGACTGTCCTGTCGTTTTGGACACCTGGCAGCTGCTCCTCGCGGTCTCGCCTCTTCTCTGTCCTGACCCCTCGGTGGTGGAACGACTGCACTCTCGGTCAGGACCACGGAATCACTGGCCATTTTCCGCAAGAGACTCAAAACCCACCTCTTCAGACTCCACTACCACTGATTCTGTACATTTAATTAATTGTCATCACCACTGCTTGCATGTTTAATACTGCATTTTGTAATATGTATCTATGTTGAAGACTGCCCAAAGAAATTAAGAAATCAACAAACTTTTCCTTCCCTGTGTTACAGGTATGGTGTGCAGCTGCCAACAATGATATATATTACAGAGTTACTACACTGATTTCTTGCACTAACTATGATTGATCTTACCATGTATAAATGCACATCTTGTAAGTCGCTCTGGATAAGAGTGTCTGCTAAATGCTTAAAATGTAAATGTAAATGTAAGAGAAAGACACAATAAGCAAGAGTTAAGCTGCAAGAGAAGGACGTGTCATTTTACAGGAGTGGGTGGGCACATGTCACCGTAAAATGTAAAATAAATAAATGTAAAACAATTTCAAAACATACCATGCGATCTTGCATACATTGTTCAAAACCAATTTAAAGTATAGCTGTAATCAGCAATCATTTAAACACATAGCTCATAGTGCAATTAAAGTTAAATATTGCATTTGTACCACCAGGACCAATAACCACTGAAATAGAAACACATCACATCCCAGGTAAATCAAAGTCAAAGTTTGATAAGTCTTTCGAAACCCAACCGTACCAGACCGCCCCTGGTTGGGATCCCCGATCGAGGCAAATTCCATCTCGAAGGAGGCGGAATTCGCTGCCCTCTGAGAATTAGCTTGTCTCTCAGAGACGGGTGGCGAGTTTGTGTGGGAAGGGCATATAGAAATAAATAGAAGATATAATTGGCCACTAAATTTGGAGAAAAACTGGAAAAAAACAAACAAACAAAAAAGTCTGATGTCTCGGAAATAACTTATATTTCTGTTTTCCCAGCATATTACTTCATTCATATTTTAGGCCAACATTGATATCCAGATATTAGTGGCTGCCAAACCATATGAGGATTATTATTTTCATAGCCGGTGAAACACAAACCTTTTCTGGCACCCATATGTGGTTTACTCCAGGAACCCCCCAGATACACACACACACACACACACACACACACACACACATGCTGTGGGATTTGGGTAGCATGTAGATTACCAACGTTTGGGAGACTTCTACTCCGGACTGACTGCCATGACCACTAACTATCAGCGATCCTAGGAATCTGCTTTCTGTTGAAAAACATTAAATTGTGCTCATTCATGAAGAATTGGCTTAATTTTCTGGTATTGCTGGAGCTGCATAGCTGGCGTACACAAAGCTCTCATCGTCATGGAGAAGGGATGCTTCTCATGGACTCCAGTAGTCCCGGAGGAAAAGAGATGCTGATTGTAAAAGAACCGGTTTGATTTTGGAGGAGCTATGGGGGAAAACAACGCTAGGCTCTCCCCCCATTTCTTTAGGCGGACTCTACAAGCTTGCTGATTTTAAAACATGCCTGCATAGAAAAGGTATTTGGTTTGCTCATATCACAGAGAATAGGAGAGTTCATTCTCATGCGTTTTCATCTAAGTGATTATGGTTAGACAATGTGAAATTGATGTAATTGTGTCCATTTTTTTACCAGCCCACTTGGTCAGGACAGTGCGGTGCTAGCAGGCCTGTCCACACCACCCACTGGGGGAAAATATTCCTTCCTGGCCACCAGGCCAAGAGCACAAATGATCCATGCCATTAAATAATTACTTTAAATTGAATTTGAGGGAAATAATCAAGTGTAGAGTGTGTAGTGTGTGTGTGTGTGTGTGTGTGTGTGTGTGTGTGTGTGTGTGTGTGTGTGCGTGTGTGTATGCATGTGTGTGTCTGTGTGCGTGTGTGTGCGTGTTTGTGCGTGTGTGTGTGAGTATGTGTTTGCATGTGTGTGTGTCTCTGTGTGTGCGTGTGTGTCTCTCTGTGTTTTTGTATGTGTGTGTGTGTCTGTGTGTGTGTGTCTGTGTGTGTGTCTGTGTGTTTGTGTGTGAGCATTGCTGAGAGCCACTCTGTGACACAATAGGAAGCAGGGGACCGGAGAGGTCAACATCAGGGCAACGATACAAAACAGAACAAAAACACAGGCAGCCGCCTCACTCCACCTCTCTGCCCCTTTGTGTCTCTATCCCCCCTCTTTTCCATCCTCTTTCAACCCCTCTTTACAACGGCACTCAGAACCAATACAAATAAACTGCCTATCCACAACCCAAAGGGTCAAAAAAGCTAGTGCTCACCTGAGCAGCTCAGCAAAACAAACACTGGGAAATATAGCAAAATAGTGAAATATAATATCATTTCTCTCGGTGCCAAGAATTTCTGCATGCCCTACATAGCCCGTTTATGGGGTTTTTGACGGCCAAACACTAGGAAGTAGCCATTTCAAAATTAGAATTTTGCGTTACGGAAAATCCTTGCATCTCAAAAAACAGGCATCACAGCCAACTCCAGCTGTACACTCAGAGGAGAAACATCGTCGCCATGCCATAACAAAGCTACACAGTCACACAATTATAGTACAGAATTTATTCTGATGCATTCTCACTAAATTGTCCTCTTAGGTGGGACCAATCACAGACAGTGCACGCCGCTCCCATAGCTCTCGGCTCCCCTACACATTTTCGTACCCGCACCCTCTTTTTCACATCTCCCTGCCTAGTTCTCTCCCTCTCTCTCCCTATTTCTCTCTCTCTCTCTCTCTCTCTCTCTCTCTCATTCCCCTTTCTCCTTATCCCATTCTCTCTCTCTCATCTCTCTCCCTATCTCTCTCTCCCTCTCTCTCTCACTCACTCACCCACAGGAAAAAGTGTAGTGCCTTGCTGCTGTGCAGGCTGCTGCTGAGTGGGATGAAGACGGTGGTGTAGGCAGCCCACACCGCTCTCCAGGCCGGTCCGGGTCGGTCCGGCAAGTCCCCGGGTTCTAGGCCCCTGGGCCCGACCCGGCCTGTTACCATGGGGACGGGTGGCCAAGGCAGGGGAGGGGAGGAGGGGGCGGTTTAGAGATGGCGAAGAGAGAGAGAGAGAGAGCGCAGGGAGGATAAAGACGGACAGAACGAAAGCAGGACCGCTCTGAGAAACAGAGAGAGGGGAAACACAGAGGGAGAGAGAGAGAGAGAGAGGACATGCACAGGGACAGTGGAGTGAGAAAGGGTGGAGCAGAGAGAGAAAGGGGGAGGGTGAAGAGAGAGAGAGAGTTGTGGGAGGGTAACGGGGCGGGCAGTGTTGAGGGGTGGGGAGGGAGATGAGTGTGCAGTGTGTCTGAACACCACAGAACAGCAGTTACACCTCACTAAATGGCCCAATTACAACCCTACACACACAGAGCTCTCCACTCCAAACCAAGTACACCTGACATCTCCCATGCCCTTAAATATGTCACTTTTAACATTTACTTCATCCATGTCTGCCATTCACGGTCAGTTTTTTTTTTTATGTATTAATTTTTTTCCAAACACAGTAATATCAGCTGTTCAAAAAGCATCTAGTCCTTTATGTTAGGGTGTGTAAGTGCTTCAGGGAGATTCTCTTTGCGAATGGGAATAAGATAGAGTGAGCTATTCACTGGGAACAGTGGGGTAATAAGGATGTGAATTTGACTGAATGGCACGTTTACCGTCTCGTAGTCTACTGCGTTGGTGACAGTGCTACGCCTTCGCTCATCTCGGCCCCGCCCCTGGTGTCTCACCCCGGCCAATCCTGTGCTTGTCTCACTTTGTGACCTCGGCAACCATCCGTAGTCAACGCTGCCTGTGACACAGAAAGAGAGAGAGAGAGAAACACCAGTCATATCACAATTCAGTTATATCACAAACACACAAACACAAACACAAACACACACACACACACACACACACACACACTCTCAATCACTCACTCACACATACACACACACACACAGCCTCTTAGTTTGTCTTCTGTGGAATGTCTGTCTGAGATCCAATGGAATGAGATCAGCCCTGGCCTATATTTCCAAGACCAGGATTATTTCAGATAAAACCTCTGACAGTTACATCCCAAATGATCTATCCTCCTACAGACACACGCACACGCACACACACACACACACACACACACACACACACACACACACATACATACAGACACACACACACACACACACACACGCACGCACAATGGTGCTAAAAATTGAGTGTTAGTTTGTCTTGTACAATGTCCCAAACATCTCTACAATATGACAGATATTCAGTGCTGGAATGCCACAGAACAAGTTCAACTAACAGGATCCTGTTGCATCCTGGTAAAAGGTTAGGCTTTAGGTTGCATGTGTGCCCTGATCCAGAAAAAAATTGATAACAAGCCAACTTTAACCTCACCAGTGATGAACAGAGAGACACACAATAAGTTAGCTCTTTATTGAATTTGATTAATATACAGAGACAAAGCCCCCACTACCCTCCCTCCCCCACCATTTACCTCACTGTGTTGTTTTTGCTCATTGCACTCTTGGCAGAATAACCGCGTTGTGGGGACTGAGATCTTAGCGTGTAATGCAAGCCATTGTGGGGGAGATCAATTTGTTGTTCCGCTACAAAGGACACGACTGGATGATAAATGCCTCATGACCCCCCTCCCGGAGTCTGCCATCGTGCGGTTAACAAGACTAGTTTGCTTTTACCTATTCTCTTCCTAATGCATTGACCCGTGCCACTGGTTTCAACTAGGATATCTGAAGTATTTCAGCTAATTAGCACCGTAGTGTGAGAAAAACGCTCGAAAACAAATACCTGAGAATGTGAGAATTGTTGTCCCTGAATGATGCTTACCTCGTGCAAAAGGTAAAGGTTACGGGGAAAGACCTAAGACTCTTTATTTATTTAAGCTCAGCAAACAGAGACTAAGCAGGGATTTGATTGAGGTTTTTTAATTCATAAAAGGAGATTAACAAAGTGAACTACCACAGATTTTTTCAGTTAGCAGAACAAGAGGGCACAGGTGGAAATTAGTTAAAGGCAAATTCCGCACTGATATCAGTAGGGCTGTACCGAATGCTTCGAAGCTTCGATGCTTCTTCACATTCGATTAGGCCTACTTTGCGTTTTGTTTTTTTGCATGTCCATTGCAATTCGGTTTAAACCAATGGGCTATTTAATTAATATTATAGTATTATACTACTATTGTAGTTAATAAACAGTTACAAAAAAGAACAAAATTAATTATTATATATAGGTTGTCTCCGGGGCGGCACGGTGGTGCAGTGGATAGCACTGTCGCCTCACAGCAAGAAGGTCTCGGGTTCGAATCCAGGCCGGGGGCCTTTCTGTGCGGAGTTTGCATGTTCTCCCCGTGTCCGCGTGGGTTTCCTCCGGGTACTCCGGTTTCCTCCCACAGTCCAAAGACATGCACGTTAGGCTAATTGGAGAGTCTAAATTGCCCGTAGGTATGAGTGTGTGAGTGAATGGTGTGTGTGCCCTGTGATGGATTGGCGACCTGTCCAGGGTGTATTCCTGCCTCTCGCCCGGAACGCATGCTGGGATAGGCTCCAGCACCCCCCCCGCGACCCTGACCAGGAATAAGCGGCTTAGACAATGGATGGATGGATGGAGGTTGTCTCCGCTCAGCGCTCTATGACAACAGTCACGAGTCACGACCACCAACAACAGAAGACTATAGAAAGATGTCCATGAAGAAATCGCCAGTTTGGAAACATTTTAAGATTACTGAGGACAGTCCTAAAAAAGTGCAGTGCCAGATATGTCAAGTTAAACTTGCATACCATCATTCTACTACGAATTTGGCAAATCATTTGAAAAGTGTAAATTCTCCGAATTTTCTCTGCTTGTCTAACATTAGCCTGAGGCCTTAGCATAGGCATAAGTAGGCTATCTAGCTAAATTAAGAAGGGCTAGGTCTATATGAGTACTGCATAGGCTATAACCTACAGGTCTATGCCTAAATAAGTCATGAAGTCAACATTTTGGGGAAAATAGTAGTATGATAGCGAAATATAATATTCTACATAACAATTGACTTTGCGTGTGCAATACTTATAGCCGCGTTATACCTGTTAATCTGTGATTTGATAATAAAACTACTTGACTTGACTTGATTAATATTTGTGTGTATCTATACGGAACATTTAGATGCATCCCATGCAATCTGTACCGGGCGGCAACAACGCAAAGACAAAGAAGCCTGGATCAGATGGTTGAAACCCCCTTTGTCTGAAAAAAGGAAAAGGGATATAACTGATGGGCTTTTATTGCGATGGATATGAGACCAGTGAACACTGTACATGTAATTGTTATCATATTCATAGCATAATGTTGCTTGCTATAGTTTAAGGGCCTGATTTTTAATTGCATGATTATTTAAGCCCTTACTGGATTAGCCTACGTTTATGTAGGCCTACTTATGTTGACGAAAATTACGAATGTTCATTCAATAAAAACAATTTTTAATCCGATGAACCTTTTTTGGGGGGGATTGATTGATTGATGACGTCATAAATTTGAAGGTATCAGGAAGTATTTTTTTTATACAGAGTTGTCAATGCCTGGAACAGCTTCCCAGGTTGGGTAGTACAGGCAGAAACACTTGGGTTATTCAAGCCCAGGCTTGACGCAGTACTGGATATTCTCTAGGCTATGAAATGACAAGCCTAGATTGGCCGAACAGCCTGTTCTCAACACGATGTATTCTTATGTTCTTATGTGCCCTTTTGCCTGGGAATGTCATTACAGTGATTTATCATTGTCCTCCTCTATACTTTCCAATTGGATATTGTATTTCATAGCCAGCACTAACTATAAGTTGTTGGTTAAGCTATGCAGGGAAGCCTGCATTACCCGTTTTGGCCACATGAGGGAGTCAAGCAGAATATTCACCTGAAATCCAGTGTTTCTTTCATTGTGTTTTTCAAGATCTGTTGTCAGCCAAGGTAACACAAGACAGCAAAGCAAAAGTAAAAGCATACAGGATTGGACATTCGTTTTTTGTGAAATATATTGGTGAAAGTTCAGTTGTAGCACCATTTTGATATCAATAATTTAGTAAGGAATTGTGTTTTATAGATTTAGAGAGTGTATAGAGAGTGTATTAGTTTTTCCCATTGGACACTGAGAAGACTGCAGTCACTTGTTAATGCTCCTGACTGTTGGAAATTTAGGAGTACCTAAACATTCAACAGTTTTGTCCAGGCCTGCTCAAATGTCAACATACTCTTATTTAACACTATACTGGAAAAGCTTGATTTTTTTAGTGTTTTTAATTATATTTATATATACTCTCCCACTTCTTCAGGCGTTGTGTACTTTTCTCTGTTTGTTGAATGGAAATATATTTTTTAAATCAATAAAACTGTTTTATCTCAATCTGCTGGAGGAAAATTAAAATGGCCTTTGCCAGAAAGGTTCCATTATAAAAATGAATGTTAAATGTGTATATTATATATTATGCATTATTATGTCAAATATCCAATATTTACAATTCTACCAAATACTGTGATTATTAAAAACCATACCAATGAGAAGTCAAAGTTTACCAATACTCTCGCCAAAGTTTTACCTCACAGATAAAACGCACCTGAAAGGAGAGACTATGTGTGTTATGGACCAGAGAGAATGTGGGAGACTGAGGGAGAGAGGGAGAGAGAGAACTCAGCAGGGAGATGTGAGAAGGAGAGGTGTGATTAAGAGGGTGTGGCCACACATTTGTGGGGGGGTGGAGCTATGGGACATTCTTGAGAGAGACTAAAGAAGGCCAGAAGAGCATACCACACAGAGCAGAGCATGCCATTGGCCATTCCTTATATGTGCGATGGTGTGCTTTTTCAGCCACTGGAAAGCCTGATCTCAGGCGGTCTCCCACACTGTCTCTCTGATCTCAGACAGTCTCTCACACTGTCTCTCTGATCTCAGACGGTCTCCCACACTGTCTCTCTGATCTCAGACGGTCTCCCACACTGTCTCTCTCTCTCAGACGGTCTCCCACACTGTCTCTCTGATCTCAGGCGGTCTCCCACACTGTCTCTCTGATCTCAGGCGGTCTCCCACACTGCCTCTCTGATCTCAGGCAGTCTCCCACACTGTCTCTCTGATCTCAGACGGTCTCTCACACTGTCTCTCTGATCTCAGACGGTCTCCCACACTGTCTCTCTGATCTCAGGCGGTCTCCCACACTGTCTCTCTGATCTCAGGCAGTCTCCCACACTGTCTCTCTGATCTCAGACGGTCTCCCACACTGCCTCTCTGATCTCAGGCGGTCTCCCACACTGTCTCTCTGATCTCAGGCAGTCTCCCACACTGTCTCTCTGATCTCAGACGGTCTCCCACACTGTCTCTCTGATCTCAGATGGTCTCCCACACTGTCTCTCTGATCTCAGACGGTCTCCCACACTGTCTCTCTGATCTCAGATGGTCTCCCACACTGTCTCTCTGATCTCAGGCGGTCTCCCACACTGCCTCTCTGATCTCAGATGGTCTCCCACACTGCCTCTCTGATCTCAGACGGTCTCCCACACTGTCTCTCTGATCTCAGGCAGTCTCCCACACTGTCTCTCTGATCTCAGACGGTCTCCCACACTGTCTCTCTGATCTCAGACGGTCTCTCACACTGTCTCTCTGATCTCAGACGGTCTCCCACACTGTCTCTCTGATCTCAGGCAGTCTCCCACACTGTCTCTCTGATCTCAGACGGTCTCCCACACTGTCTCTCTGATCTCAGACGGTCTCTCACACTGTCTCTCTGATCTCAGACGGTCTCCCACACTGTCTCTCTGATCTCAGGCAGTCTCCCACACTGCCTCTCTGATCTCAGACGGTCTCCCACACTGTCTCTCTGATCTCAGACGGTCTCCCACACTGTCTCTCTGATCTCAGATGGTCTCCCACACTGCCTCTCTGATCTCAGACGGTCTCCCACACTGTCTCTCTGATCTCAGACGGTCTCCCACACTGTCTCTCTGATCTCGGGGAAAGACCTAAGACTCTTTATTTATTTAAGCTCAGCAAACAGAGACTAAGCAGGGATTTGATTGAGGTTTTTAATTCATAAAAGGAGATTAACAAAGTGAACTACCACAGATTTTTTCAGTTAGCAGAACAAGAGGGCACAGGTGGAAATTAGTTAAAGGCAAATTCCGCACTGATATCAGTAGGGCTGTACCGAATGCTTCGAAGCTTCGATGCTTCTTCACATTCGATTAGGCCTACTTTGCGTTTTGTTTTTTTGCATGTCCATTGCAATTCGGTTTAAACCAATGGGCTATTTAATTAATATTATAGTATTATACTACTATTGTAGTTAATAAACAGTTACAAAAAAGAACAAAATTAATTATTATATATAGGTTGTCTCCGGGCGGCACGGTGGTGCAGTGGATAGCACTGTCGCCTCACAGCAAGAAGGTCTCGGTTCGAATCCAGGCCGGGGCCTTTCTGTGCGGAGTTTGCATGTTCTCCCCGTGTCCGCGTGGGTTTCTCCGGGTACTCCGGTTTCCTCCCACAGTCCAAAGACATGCACGTTAGGCTAATTGGAGAGTCTAAATTGCCCGTAGGTATGAGTGTGTGAGTGAATGGTGTGTGTGCCCTGTGATGGATTGGCGACCTGTCCAGGGTGTATTCCTGCCTCTCGCCCGAACGCATGCTGGGATAGGCTCCAGCACCCCCGCGACCCTGACCAGGAATAAGCGGCTTAGACAATGGATGGATGGATGGAGGTTGTCTCCGCTCAGCGCCTATGACAACAGTCACGAGTCACGACCACCAACAACAGAAGACTATAGAAAGATGTCCATGAAGAAATCGCCAGTTTGGAAACATTTTAAGATTACTGAGGACAGTCCTAAAAAGTGCAGTGCCAGATATGTCAAGTTAAACTTGCATACCATCATTCTACTACGAATTTGGCAAATCATTTGAAAAGTGTAAATTCTCCGAATTTTCTGCTTGTTGTCTAACATTAGCCTGAGGCCTTAGCATAGGCATAAGTAGGCTATCTAGCTAAATTAAGAAGGGCTAGGTCTATATGAGTACTGCATAGGCTATAACCTACAGGTCTATGCCTAAATAAGTCATGAAGTCAACATTTTGGGGAAAATAGTAGTATGATAGCGAAATATAATATTCTACATAACAATTGACTTTGCGTGTGCAATACTTATAGCCGCGTTATACCTGTTAATCTGTGATTTGATAATAAAACTACTTGACTTGACTTGATTAATATTTGTGTGTATCTATACGGAACATTTAGATGCATCCCATGCAATCTGTACCCGGCGGCGGCAACAACGCAAAGACAAAGAAGCCTGGATCAGATGGTGAAACCCCCTTTGTCTGAAAAAAGGAAAAGGGATATAACTGATGGGCTTTTATTGCGATGGATATGAGACCAGTGAACACTGTACATGTAATTGTTATCATATTCATAGCATAATGTTGCTTGCTATAGTTTAAGGGCCTGATTTTTAATTGCATGATTATTTAAGCCCTTACTGGATTAGCCTACGTTTATGTAGGCCTACTTATGTTGACGAAAATTACGAATGTTCATTCAATAAAAACAATTTTTAATCCGATGAACCTTTTTTGGGGGGGATTGATTGATTGATGACGTCATAAATTTGAAGGTATCAGGAAGTATTTTTTTTATACAGAGTTGTCAATGCCTGGAACAGCTTCCCAGGTTGGGTAGTACAGGCAGAAACACTTGGGTTATTCAAGCCCAGGCTTGACGCAGTACTGGATATTCTCTAGGCTATGAAATGACAAGCCTAGATTGGCCGAACAGCCTGTTCTCAACACGATGTATTCTTATGTTCTTATGTGCCCTTTTGCCTGGGAATGTCATTACAGTGATTTATCATTGTCCTCCTCTATACTTTCCAATTGGATATTGTATTTCATAGCCAGCACTAACTATAAGTTGTTGGTTAAGCTATGCAGGGAAGCCTGCATTACCCGTTTTGGCCACATGAGGGAGTCAAGCAGAATATTCACCTGAAATCCAGTGTTTCTTTCATTGTGTTTTTCAAGATCTGTTGTCAGCCAAGGTAACACAAGACAGCAAAGCAAAAGTAAAAGCATACAGGATTGGACATTCGTTTTTTGTGAAATATATTGGTGAAAGTTCAGTTGTAGCACCATTTTGATATCAATAATTTAGTAAGGAATTGTGTTTTATAGATTTAGAGAGTGTATAGAGAGTGTATTAGTTTTTCCCATTGGACACTGAGAAGACTGCAGTCACTTGTTAATGCTCCTGACTGTTGGAAATTTAGGGAGTACCTAAACATTCAACAGTTTTGTCCAGGCCTGCTCAAATGTCAACATACTCTTATTTAACACTATACTGGAAAAAGCTTGATTTTTTAGTGTTTTTAATTATATTTATATATACTCTCCCACTTCTTCAGGCGTTGTGTACTTTTCTCTGTTTGTTGAATGGAAATATATTTTTTAAATCAATAAAACTGTTTTATCTCAATCTGCTGGAGGAAAATTAAAATGGCCTTTGCCAGAAAGGTTCCATTATAAAAATGAATGTTAAATGTGTATATTATATATTATGCATTATTATGTCAAATATCCAATATTTACAATTCTACCAAATACTGTGATTATTAAAAACCATACCAATGAGAAGTCAAAGTTTACCAATACTCTCGCCAAAGTTTTACCTCACAGATAAAACGCACCTGAAAGGAGAGACTATGTGTGTTATGGACCAGAGAGAATGTGGGAGACTGAGGGAGAGAGGGAGAGAGAGAACTCAGCAGGGAGATGTGAGAAGGAGAGGTGTGATTAAGAGGGTGTGGCCACACATTTGTGGGGGGGTGGAGCTATGGGACATTCTTGAGAGAGACTAAAGAAGGCCAGAAGAGCATACCACACAGAGCAGAGCATGCCATTGGCCATTCCTTATATGTGCGATGGTGTGCTTTTTCAGCCACTGGAAAGCCTGATCTCAGGCGGTCTCCCACACTGTCTCTCTGATCTCAGACAGTCTCTCACACTGTCTCTCTGATCTCAGACGGTCTCTCACACTGTCTCTCTGATCTCAGACGGTCTCCCACACTGTCTCTCTCATCTCAGACGGTCTCCCACACTGTCTCTCTGATCTCAGGCGGTCTCCCACACTGTCTCTCTGATCTCAGGCGGTCTCCCACACTGCCTCTCTGATCTCAGGCAGTCTCCCACACTGTCTCTCTGATCTCAGACGGTCTCTCACACTGTCTCTCTGATCTCAGACGGTCTCCCACACTGTCTCTCTGATCTCAGGCGGTCTCCCACACTGTCTCTCTGATCTCAGGCAGTCTCCCACACTGTCTCTCTGATCTCAGACGGTCTCCCACACTGCCTCTCTGATCTCAGGCGGTCTCCCACACTGTCTCTCTGATCTCAGGCAGTCTCCCACACTGTCTCTCTGATCTCAGACGGTCTCCCACACTGTCTCTCTGATCTCAGATGGTCTCCCACACTGTCTCTCTGATCTCAGACGGTCTCTCCCACACTGTCTCTCTGATCTCAGATGGTCTCCCACACTGTCTCTCTGATCTCAGGCGGTCTCCCACACTGCCTCTCTGATCTCAGATGGTCTCCCACACTGCCTCTCTGATCTCAGACGGTCTCCCACTGTCTCTCTGATCTCAGGCAGTCTCCCACACTGTCTCTCTGATCTCAGACGGTCTCCCACACTGTCTCTCTGATCTCAGACGGTCTCTCACACTGTCTCTCTGATCTCAGACGGTCTCCCACACTGTCTCTGATCTCAGGCAGTCTCCCACACTGTCTCTCTGATCTCAGACGGTCTCCCACACTGTCTCTCTGATCTCAGACGGTCTCTCACACTGTCTCTCTGATCTCAGACGGTCTCCCACACTGTCTCTCTGATCTCAGGCAGTCTCCCACACTGCCTCTCTGATCTCAGACGGTCTCCCACACTGTCTCTCTGATCTCAGACGGTCTCCCACACTGTCTCTCTGATCTCAGATGGTCTCCCACACTGCCTCTCTGATCTCAGACGGTCTCCCACACTGTCTCTCTGATCTCAGACGGTCTCCCACACTGTCTCTCTGATCTCGGGGAAAGACCTAAGACTCTTTATTTATTTAAGCTCAGCAAACAGAGACTAAGCAGGGATTTGATTGAGGTTTTTTAATTCATAAAAGGAGATTAACAAAGTGAACTACCACAGATTTTTTCAGTTAGCAGAACAAGAGGGCACAGGTGGAAATTAGTTAAAGGCAAATTCCGCACTGATATCAGTAGGGCTGTACCGAATGCTTCGAAGCTTCGATGCTTCTTCACATTCGATTAGGCCTACTTTGCGTTTTGTTTTTTTGCATGTCCATTGCAATTCGGTTTAAACCAATGGGCTATTTAATTAATATTATAGTATTATACTACTATTGTAGTTAATAAACAGTTACAAAAAAGAACAAAATTAATTATTATATATAGGTTGTCTCCGGGCGGCACGGTGGTGCAGTGGATAGCACTGTCGCCTCACAGCAAGAAGGTCTCGGGTTCGGACCAGGCCGGGGCCTTTCTGTGCGGAGTTTGCATGTTCTCCCGTGTCCGCGTGGGTTTCCTCCGGGTACTCCGGTTTCCTCCCACAGTCCAAAGACATGCACGTTAGGCTAATTGGAGAGTCTAAATTGCCCGTAGGTATGAGTGTGAGTGAATGGTGTGTGTGCCCTGTGATGGATTGGCGACCTGTCCAGGGTGTATTCCTGCCTCTCGCCCGAACGCATGCTGGGATAGGCTCCAGCACCCCCCCGACCCTGACCAGGAATAAGCGGCTTAGACAATGGATGGATGGATGGAGGTTGTCTCCGCTCAGCGCCTATGACAACAGTCACGAGTCACGACCACCAACAACAGAAGACTATAGAAAGATGTCCATGAAGAAATCGCCAGTTTGGAAACATTTTAAGATTACTGAGGACAGTCCTAAAAAAGTGCAGTGCCAGATATGTCAAGTTAAACTTGCATACCATCATTCTACTACGAATTTGGCAAATCATTTGAAAAGTGTAAATTCTCCGAATTTTCTCTGCTTGTCTAACATTAGCCTGAGGCCTTAGCATAGGCATAAGTAGGCTATCTAGCTAAATTAAGAAGGGCTAGGTCTATATGAGTACTGCATAGGCTATAACCTACAGGTCTATGCCTAAATAAGTCATGAAGTCAACATTTTGGGGAAAATAGTAGTATGATAGCGAAATATAATATTCTACATAACAATTGACTTTTGCGTGTGCAATACTTATAGCCGCGTTATACCTGTTAATCTGTGATTTGATAATAAAACTACTTGACTTGACTTGATTAATATTTGTGTGTATCTATACGGAACATTTAGATGCATCCCATGCAATCTGTACCGGCGGCGGCAACAACGCAAAGACAAAGAAGCCTGGATCAGATGGTGAAACCCCCTTTGTCTGAAAAAAGGAAAAGGGATATAACTGATGGGCTTTTATTGCGATGGATATGAGACCAGTGAACACTGTACATGTAATTGTTATCATATTCATAGCATAATGTTGCTTGCTATAGTTTAAGGGCCTGATTTTTAATTGCATGATTATTTAAGCCCTTACTGGATTAGCCTACGTTTATGTAGGCCTACTTATGTTGACGAAAATTACGAATGTTCATTCAATAAAAACAATTTTTAATCCGATGAACCTTTTTTGGGGGGGATTGATTGATTGATGACGTCATAAATTTGAAGGTATCAGGAAGTATTTTTTTTATACAGAGTTGTCAATGCCTGGAACAGCTTCCCAGGTTGGGTAGTACAGGCAGAAACACTTGGGTTATTCAAGCCCAGGCTTGACGCAGTACTGGATATTCTCTAGGCTATGAAATGACAAGCCTAGATTGGCCGAACAGCCTGTTCTCAACACGATGTATTCTTATGTTCTTATGTGCCCTTTGCCTGGGAATGTCATTACAGTGATTTATCATTGTCCTCCTCTATACTTTCCAATTGGATATTGTATTTCATAGCCAGCACTAACTATAAGTTGTTGGTTAAGCTATGCAGGGAAGCCTGCATTACCCGTTTTGGCCACATGAGGGAGTCAAGCAGAATATTCACCTGAAATCCAGTGTTTCTTTCATTGTGTTTTTCAAGATCTGTTGTCAGCCAAGGTAACACAAGACAGCAAAGCAAAAGTAAAAGCATACAGGATTGGACATTCGTTTTTTGTGAAATATATTGGTGAAAGTTCAGTTGTAGCACCATTTTGATATCAATAATTTAGTAAGGAATTGTGTTTTATAGATTTAGAGTGTATAGAGAGTGTATTAGTTTTTCCCATTGGACACTGAGAAGACTGCAGTCACTTGTTAATGCTCCTGACTGTTGGAAATTTAGGGAGTACCTAAACATTCAACAGTTTTGTCCAGGCCTGCTCAAATGTCAACATACTCTTATTTAACACTATACTGGAAAAGCTTGATTTTTTTAGTGTTTTTAATTATATTTATATATACTCTCCCACTTCTTCAGGCGTTGTGTACTTTTCTCTGTTTGTTGAATGGAAATATATTTTTTAAATCAATAAAACTGTTTTATCTCAATCTGCTGGAGGAAAATTAAAATGGCCTTTGCCAGAAAGGTTCCATTATAAAAATGAATGTTAAATGTGTATATTATATATTATGCATTATTATGTCAAATATCCAATATTTACAATTCTACCAAATACTGTGATTATTAAAAACCATACCAATGAGAAGTCAAAGTTTACCAATACTCTCGCCAAAGTTTTACCTCACAGATAAAACGCACCTGAAAGGAGAGACTATGTGTGTTATGGACCAGAGAGAATGTGGGAGACTGAGGGAGAGAGGGAGAGAGAGAACTCAGCAGGGAGATGTGAGAAGGAGAGGTGTGATTAAGAGGGTGTGGCCACACATTTGTGGGGGGGTGGAGCTATGGGACATTCTTGAGAGAGACTAAAGAAGGCCAGAAGAGCATACCACACAGAGCAGAGCATGCCATTGGCCATTCCTTATATGTGCGATGGTGTGCTTTTTCAGCCACTGGAAAGCCTGATCTCAGATCTCAGACAGTCTCTCACACTCTCTCTGATCTCACACTGTCTCTCTGATCTCAGGCGGTCTCCCACTCTCAGGCGGTCTCCCACACACTGCCTCTCTGATCTCAGGCAGTCTCCACACTGTCTCTCTGATCTCACTCTCACTGTCTCTCTGATCTCAGACGGTCTCTCTCACACTGTCTCTCTGATCTCAGACGGTCTCCCACACTGTCTCTCTGATCTCTCATCTCAGACTCAGGTCTCTCCTGATCTCAGGCAGTCTCCCACACTGTCTCTCTGATCTCCAGTCTCTCACACTGTCTCTCTGATCTCAGGCGGTCTCCCACACTGTCTCTCTGATCTCAGGCGGTCTCCCACACTGCCTCTCTGATCTCAGGCAGTCTCCCACACTGTCTCTCTGATCTCAGACGGTCTCTCACACTGTCTCTCTGATCTCAGACGGTCTCCCACACTGTCTCTCTGATCTCAGGCGGTCTCCCACACTGTCTCACTGATCTCTCTGATCTCAGGCCAGGCAGTCTCCCACACTGTCTCTCTGATCTCAGACGGTCTCCCACACTGTCTCTCTCTGATCTCAGACGGTCTCCCACACTGTCTCTCTGATCTCAGATCGGTCTCCCACACTGCCTCTCTGATCTCAGACGGTCTCCCACACTGTCTCTCTGATCTCAGACGGTCTCCCACACTGTCTCTCTGATCTCAGACGGTCTCCCACACTGCCTCTCTGATCGCCCGTGCCTTACACTGCCCATGTGATCAGACACACAGAGTGGATCCATCATGTACACCACTGTGGTTGGGGGATACTGCGTTACGCTCGGCTGGATCTGTGAGAATGACCTCACTCCTAAATCAGGAGGAGGGGACACACTCACTGGTGGTGGAGATGAGTCTGTTCCCATCAACAGAAAGTTATGGCAGTGGCAACTTTCTAGAGAGAGATTCTGTGCAACTGTCTGGATAAAATCTTGGAATGGCTCAATCACCAGCGAGAGAGGGAGAGAGTTTCTTTTTAAGAGGGGTGAATCAATGTTTGTACATTTGCTAGATTTTACAAGGATGATGTGTGCATTACATATTCCCAAATCCATGAAAATCTCAGAAAAGTGTGCAACTTTTAAAACTTGCGGTCCTCCTGGAAAAGACAATGTTTATAATGTTTCCCAGAAACAAATACATTTTCCCATTCAAAATTATGTTGGTGTCAATGGGCTAAAGAGTTGGAGTTGCGTGACTGGTAAGCAGCAAAATGTAACTCATCCCCCCAAAAAATAAGAATCATGTGTTGTTCTTATGTAGTTGGTGGTCCGAGGTATTGCAAAATGTCATTTCACCAAGAACAGATGCTTCTGCATATATAACAGGCCATGTGGTGAATTTAAAGGGATTGATCGCTATAATAGCCCGCTCCCCCACCCCAAACAAGTCAGTATTTATACTGTCGTCATTTCAGCCCCTATAGCATGACCATATATATATATATGCCATTTAGCAGACACTTTTCTCCAAAGCAACTTACAGAAATGAATGCATACATTTTTCAGTATATGTGGTGCCAATGGGAATCGAACACAGAACCTAAGCGTTGCCAGTGCCATGCTCTACCTACTTACTGAGCCACATCAGAAAGCACGAGAGCAATTCTGCAAAATGTAAATTCGTTTCAAAATGTAGAATGTTGTCACTGCAAGTACTGTTATAAACACACCTGTGAAGTAAATATCATAATAAATGTTTTATTGCAACAGCACTTGATCTCTCTCGTCTCGTGCGCTACCTCCAAGTGCTGCCTGGGAATCTGGAGGCAAATGCGCATTTGAGAGAGAGCTGTTTTTCTACAGACTGCAGAAAAATATTTTCAGGAATGTGCCTTTCGCCTAAATGTAGATTCCACAACGGATTGGTTCATAGTGTAAACACGGCTTTATTCAGAACTGCTCATGAATAGATAATTTGGTCAGGATGTTTGAATATTAGTGGATTAGTGGATTCTCATGGTTTAGAAATGAAAGCACAAGTTTGACAAATGTTCGTTTCACAACACAGGAAATTGACATGTGTCAACGGAACTTTTGCTGTACGATCTCGTACTTCTAAGTACGTTTCAGTTGAATACGGTATTTTTCACCATTTTGTGCCTGCCGGGGCTACTTTTGAGACACACTGTACCTTGACCTACACATTTGTATTATGTTACAAAATACCATACCATACTATTATGACTGTAGTTATTATGTTTGTCGTTATGAAGGGAAACTTATAATACTCTACCTTATCAGGATTTCTCATGATTGAAATCCCATTTTTTGACAGACAGTTCAGAAAAACATGTCTAAAAGGCCAGCCTGTCTTAATCGATATGGTGACGCGAACAATTTAGAAACTTAATTGAGTCACTTAGATAATAAAATCAGCCGATTGCATAACAGAAAATGTAAAAACCCCACAAAAAAACAACCTTAAAGTTAATTCACCAGTTCAAGGTGGGATGAAAACGCAGTGGAGCAACACAACGCCAGAAAAATCTCTAGAGATTTCTGAGATGGCACACACAGAAATAGCATTCAGGTGTTACGAACTGCTGAGTTGGGAATAGCAGCGCTGTGTTTGCAGGGCTGAAGACACAGACGTCTCCTAGGGTCATCGGGCTAGGACCTGACCGCAGACTACAGTCAATCAGAAGACTCCATTAATAACCTACTCAATCCTCTTACTACGGATTGTTATTTCCGTCACCATAAAAACGGTCCGCCAAACGCATCGCGACATCCGGACAGTGACAATGAGGAGTCGGCCAGCACAGTTGAACAGTCGGGCGCTAACCTGACCGCTAGGAGAGAAACTGTCAACGTGACAACGTTTTGGAGAAAACTCAATCACTGCATACACACGATCAGTCCGCTTTTAGAAGTGATGGATAATCACGTTAAAGATAAATCTGGTTAGCTAGATAGACGCGTACATATGTTGTGTGTGTGTGTGTGTGTGTGTGTGTGTGTGTGTGTGTGTGTGTGTGTGTGTGTGTGTGTGTGTGTGTGTGTGTGTGTGTGTGCGTACAGCTGTAACAAACATTGGAATAGTCTGCAACTATCAGCTAAGATTCAATTGTTAACGGGTGCATCACTTTGGACGCCCGTATTTTTATATAATTGTGTGGAAGTGAGGACAATAACAGCTATAGTATAGAAGGCAAGCTCCATAACGTTAGCTCACATATGAACACCCTAAATTACGACTAAAGTATTCGTATCCTGATATAGGATACCCAACCCATTATTACATAATATAAAACGGACTCGTGTGTGACGTCACTACAAGTATCTCACTTCAAATCATGTATTCCCCATAGGTTGTTGGCGGCCGACCAGTTACTACATGTTAGGCATTTAGCAGACTATGCTTATCCAGAGCGATTTACACCGTTCACGTTTCTTAAATACAATCCATTAGAAGAGCTGGATATTTTCCTGAAGGTAGCCTACCTTGCTCAGGGGTACAACAGCAGTACCCTACCTGGGAATTGAACCTGCAACCTCTGAGTTAGATGCCCAGTTCCTTAACATTTACACTACACTGCTGCTCGATGACATAAAACAACTCACTTGTTTTTTGGAGCTGTGGTGACACACGCCTATGGGACTCCGCGGATCTGCCCCGGGTCCTCTGCTGACGACATTTCCCAGTTCTAACCGAATCTGCTCCATGTGGACCGCTTTCTGGCACAGTGGAAATACGATCCAAACTCCGGCCAGTCCGTTCACGTCCTCCGTTATTGTAGCGCAAGGGACAAGCTGCAACAGCGTTGGTTGAGATGCTAAACGGCGAGGATTCTCTGAGTTTTCTGGAAGCGGGATACCCGGTAGCTAGGGTCCTGTTGTGGTGCGCGTTTGATCCGTTACTGGGTGCCAGTGGACGCACTTTGTTCCCAACCACCGGGGAAGAAACTGCGCAGTCAAAGACTGCACCGTGCGGTCTCTGTGGCGGCAGCTGACCCTGCTTCTGTCTGGAAGCATGGTAGAGTCTGTGTTGCCGTCGAGACCCGCACTGAATATTGACGTGGCCGTTATCCGGATTGAGCATTGAGTGCCGGAGCCCCGATACGAAGCGGTCGAAGGTCAGGCGGCCGTGAGATGGGGCAACCCGCCGCAGGCACTGAAGGACACCGCCCGGCAAATCCCGGGTGTCCGCGCCACGCCATCGGCTCTCGATTTCCAAAATATGCACATAGCCCTTCTTCCCGTCGTCCAGAATGTCGAAGAGGGTCCGCAGGCTATTCAAGAAAGTTCTGGGTATCCCGTCGGTGGAACGCTCCGTTTCAGTTGCCTGCATCTTGTTATTTCCACGGCGGGTTTATTCGTTTTTTGATACTTCTGACCGCCAAGCAGGTTGCATGTATCCGCAGACCCGTTTAATTAATTAAAACCATGTAGCAATTCATTGCATTTAATTTGTATCGGTAGCCCACTTTACGGACCCGTGCGGTCTGAATTGTTTTCTGCAACTGGAATAAAATATTATGCCAAACGTGCATATGCTTCAGCTTTGGTCTTTCTTAACCCCTAAAATTGTGTAACACTGGTCACAAGCTTCTCAGCCCTCCCCCCTGTGTCCAAGCCGGCACTTTCCTTTTCTTTTTTTTTTAAACAGGACCGCCCTTCAAACATCATTTTGCGCAGTTTTGTAGACCAGCGCATTGATTGGCTTACGTTGTCGACTGCTAAACTCTGATTGGTAGACGTGTTAGGCTATAGCAGAATTTAAGTTCCGAGAACACACTGAACAGCGCATTGAATCAGTCCTGTCCCACCACAGTCTACATCTCATTATTTAAAATCTCTAACTTTAAGTGGGAATTAGTTTATTGGTCATGTTAAAAACATTACATTTGCCTTCTTGGTACATTGCAGAGAAGACAATAACAAAAATGTAAAAAATGTAATTCCTTTTCTTTAAAAATACATGAAAGAATTGTCTTATGGTGGTCCACAACCCGCTGCCCAAAAACTCACTGAAAAACCTAATTTGTTGAATTTTTCATTCAAGAGGTGTACTGCACTGGGGAGAAAAGAAAATCTTGACTGTTTAGTGCGAGTCTTACGCGCATCATGGTTTCATGCATCATGCGAGGGTATCATGGTTTTTGTTCTGTTTCATCTTAAAATCAGCAAACAATTGAGACAAAATAAACCAGGCAAGGTGAGTTAACTGTGTAATCAACCACTGTAATTGATCAATTTAGTGCTGAGTGAAAAGCAGCACACCCTGCGGCCCCCCAGGTCCAGGATTGGGAACCCTGGTCGTATGGTGTAGAGGATGAGTCTCATCTGCAGTCATCATATTCATTTTAACACTCATGGACTTTTTACACAATGTTAGGGTACCATCAAACTCTCCGGCAATGATTTTGCAGGCTATAGGTGATGCGCTGTAGCTTTTTCAGGTTTGCTTTTGTGAGCCAATTCTTTAGCAATTCAGCTGAAAGTGATAATAGATTGTAACACATCAATGGCGGATGGCGTAGTGGTCTAACACACCATATTTGGCTGGTCCTGTATGAGTGTGAGCTGCCTATCAGGGATGTGGTTTGAAACCCATCTTTGCCAGGCCCTGGTTGTTAGCCCCAATCGGGGGTGGCATTTGGCTGTCCGCTCCTGTGGACAGAGTGTATAATTGGCTTCCAAATTGGGGAGAAAAACCGGGAAAAATCTGAAACAAAATAAAAAATACAACATGCCTGGCTTTAGTTTAAAAGATCTTTGATCTGTAGAAAGTAGAGACACTGGTTTGCTTCGGAAAGCTGGTCTCATGGTTCATTTGGAAGGTGGTATGTGGAAAAGCCTCTTTATTTTCTCTTATAACACAATGAATCGCTTCATTACGCTTGGGAAAAGGGCGTAAAATTGGTACAGCATTTGCACTCACGTGAGCATGGCGAAACACCCTGACACATATACATACCTGTCACTCTTCACCTTGGTGATGATGTAATCTAGCAGGTTCAGTATGCCACTTGGCTGAATCTGTATGTTTGTAGGACTAGCTGAAACAAAGACCTTGAGAGCACAAGAACTCGATGTTGGCGATGGCAAAGCTTGCACACGGAAACCTAAATTAATTTGCATTTCATATTCAGATGTTAAATAAATTCAGATGATTGTTATACTTATAACTGCACGGTACTGAAAGGAATACCTACCTGTCACATTCACTCACAAATTCACAAGAAATAAGTTCATTTTAAGTCTTAGCATTTTTATTTATTTATTTTGCCCTATGACACATACAATTATGGTCTGGTATGTAGGGGCCAAATTATGGAATTTACCATTTTCACATTGTTGTTCTTTCTGTGTCTTGTTATATTTTGTGTATTTGCGCCCTCTATAGGCTGCATTTAGCAGACGCTTTTATCCAAAGCGACTTATAGTAATGAATGCATACATACTTCTCTGAGAATTCTGAATATGAATTTACTATCAACTGTAAAATTGCCATTTTGAATTTTGATAACAAAGATAATAATTGAGATTTTTCTAGTAAACCTGATAATATCATCAGGAAAATTTTACATGCATAAATGCAAATGTACTAAACTAGTCCCCAGATTTCAAGCTTTTTTATTTATAAGCTTACCTATTTAACGGGGTCCTTTATTATTATTATTATTATTATTATTAATAATAATAATAATAATAATAATAAACTTTATTTATGTGTTGCTAATTATAAGATAGATTAAAAGGGTATGTTTTCAGTTGCCGTTTAAAAATGTCCACTGAGCCTAATATTGCCACTTCTCTAATACTTTTTGGTAGGGAGTTCCACAATTTAGGTGCGTAGTGGACCAAAGCAGCTTCCCCAATTTTATTTTGGGGGACCTTTGGATCATTTAAAATACCTGCTACAGGGGACATAAGGGCTCGTGAAGGGACATAAAACAACAGGGAGTCTGTGATGTAAGAGGGTGCTAGACCATTGAAAGCTTTGTATACAAGTATAAGGACTTTAAAATAAATTCTAGAAGATACAGGGAGCCAGTGCAGTGTAGGTAAAATAGGAGTAATAATAATAATTAAATTAATTAAATAATAATTTAACTACATAAATAAACAAAAGAGTATGCATGTAGGCCTACATGTGTACAGGTAGTGGTAATCCTTAACCAGAAGGAAAAGCATATCTTTACAATGACATTCAGGAATAAAGCACAAGGTTTAGCACCCTCCCACCCCAAACTGTATGAGGTATGTCTGTCTGCATATCTAATACTACATCAGCAAACCACACTGATACTACAAAAACAACAAATGCTACTAACACGGCTACTGCTGCCACTACGAAGATTATAACTATAACTACTACTATTCTATTATACCTTCTAAAACGACTACTACTATTATTACTACAGCTACTACAATGCTTGGCAACCAAACTTTGTCATCAACGTGCTAGTTTTCTGCTGGAACGTTGTTTGGGAATACAGGTGCAGCCACGGAACCATTACTCCGTTGCACCAGCGCATGTTGCCCTTTTCTGTGACAACACACGTGAGTTTTTCAGCTTCGGAGTACAAGTCGCGATTTAGGTTAGTAGGCAACGTGAGGTTTGGACTACTTCCTCATACTGCTATTTTAAAATCGAGGTTTGTTCTAAATGCGTTTCACAAATGTAACGTTATTTAACGGCAGATATCTATTCTATCTTCTTTTCCAGATGATTGGTGGAAATCGAATTTGGTTTGGTAGCTAGCTAGCGAGTTAAGTAGTCGCTGGATCTTTAAAGGGATCGAGACTACAATTGTTCGTTTTATCTCGCTATAGTTGAGTAACGTTACTTTCAAAACGTATAGTGAAAAATCGCAACCAGAAGATTATGCATGTGTAATGTGTATTACCTAGCTAGCCAACTCGGTTCTGTGTGTAGGCAACCTGGTTTCACAGTCTCACCGATAGCTTGCTAGCTAAACCATGGAGTACCCAGAGCACACACGGTAACCGTATGTATGCTGTAGAAGCTGCTCCAGTCCAATGCTGTAGAACCTGCATTGCATGCCACTTGCTTTGCTTTTCCCGGGGTGTGGAACGCAGTTAATGGAGGGACACGTTTAACTTTAATTTCTGTTCCAACCTAACGTTAGATGATTTTGATCGATTATGTTCAATTTGCGACGAATCCAGACAGTGCCAGCCGTCCCGCACGGCCACGCATAATTTGCGGGTAGCCTTGCCCGGGGAAGGAGGGATTCAAGGGATTCAATAAGATGTATACAGCTGCGCATGACGTTTTGAGAAAAAGCATAGGTGTACATTCATTCAGATAATTATCTAAATAGACGAAATGAATACGACAAAGCATTTAAACTGGAGCGAACATAAATATTAATGTTAAATATACTTGCTGTGTTGTGGTTTTGGTATTGTATTTTTATGTGGCAACATGCTCTGCTTGTTGCTCTTTTTGACCAGCGCTCCCTTGTAAAGGAGATAGACATCTCAATGGGACTCACGTAAAGGAGAAATAAAATAAAATTAGACCTGACCTGTTGCCGTTTTAGATTATAGCATCTGTAATGTATCAACAAAAGCGCCATAACGTTTGGTGTAGTAATCTGAAATGTGCTCAACCTGTCTTTGTGTGGCAGTGTGCAGCGGAGATGGGCAGACTGAGGAAGAAGCACAACTGGAGGGGAAGACAGCAGGAAGACGGCCAGCCCCCACCGGAGGAAGGGAAGAGTGAGGCGCCGGTGGTGGTGGAGCTCAGAGGTGAGTCTGTTTGCGCTGGCGATCCATTGCTACATGCTCCCATAGTCCATTGCTAAGTCAATGCCTGTAACGTCTATGAGATGTTCATGAAATGCATGATGGGAATTGCCAGATCAGAAGACTTTGAGCACGGCAGAAATGTAAAAAGGTTCCATTTATAACTTACGAAAACTAATCAAAGCCTCTTTCTTCTTAATGATGTGGCCAATTACGGAACACATTGTAGGCCTATTGGTCGCTGTAGGCTCTGGAACAGTCTGGATTCAGTAGAAGTTGTATGACACATTGCTGCACAAAGAAGGTGTATCTGGACGTGCTGTTCCGGAGCATATATAAATAGCCTATATTTGAAAGTCTTGTACATTCCAGTTAATAGTGGGATATAAGAGTGCAGTCAGCATAGTTTTTTTGTGGTTCTGTGTGGCTCAGTAGGTAGAGCATGGCGTTAATAACACTTAGGTTGTGGGTTCAATTCCCATTGGGACCACATATATACTGAAAAATGTATGCATTCACTACCGTAAGTTGCTTTGGATAAAAGCATCTGCTAAATGGCATACATTATATATATTTTTTCCCCTTTCACTTTGACACTTAGATGGCGACACTTTGAAGGGGGTGGATGAGAGCAACGCGCTGGTGCTCCCAGCCACGAAAACAAAGAAGAAGAAAGGCATCGAGAAACGTGTGCCAAAGAAGCCGCCCCTGACCAAGAAACAGAAGAAGCACCTACAGAACGTTCTGGAGCAGAAGGAGAAGAAAGCCCAGGTAAAAACACACTTCATCACACCCAAACTGTCCACCAATCATATGGACGAGCTCACGGACACATCCAGAGGTCTTAGATTGTACGTTTTCCTTGTTTGAATTGGTTGTTTTACAGAATTTTTTGTTTATTTGGGCAGAATGTTTGTACACTGGCAATGTGTTCTGACTCCTTTTCTGAAATGCCTCTGCTTGTCTTACTGTTGAATTTCGAGCATGCCTGGTCACCGTCTCTGTCCTCTTGTCTCCGTAGCGAGCAGACATTCTGAGCAGGCTGGCAGAGGTGCAGCTGCCCGACTCTGAGATGAAGTTGCTCTACACCACCTCTAAACTGGGCACCGGGGACAAACTCTACCAGAGCAAAAAGTATGGCTTCTTCCCTAAAGCTCTCAAATACCATCTGCTCAGGGGGCCTCCGATAGCGTAGCGGTCTAACGCACACCGGATTGGCTGGTCCTTTAAGAGTGTGAGCTGCCTATCACGGTCGTGGTTCGAAACCTGACTGTACCAGACCAGCCGTAGTGTTTGGCTGTCCGCCCCAGGTGGAGGGTGAGCTGGGATGAACTTGTTGAGAACCACGTAAGGGTGGCTCCAGAGAGTGGGTGGGTGAATTCCGTCTCGATGGAAGCGGAATTCACTGCCCTCAGAGAATTAGCTTGCCTCGTGGAGAGAAGCGGCGAACTTGTGTGGGCAGGGTAAATCGAAATAAATAGAGGGTATAATGGGCACTAAATTGTGAGAAAAATTGGAAAAAATCTAATGCATTTAAAAAAACAATACCATCTGCTCAACAAATCCCTGTTAATGCATTGGCCATGGTTATCTTCAGTGACACCTGCATCTTTAGTAATGCACACTAAGAACTTCCAATTTGAACATTACACAGTGTGGCAGTGGCCCTTAATCTTTGCTTCTGAGGGCCGGTTTTGTTTTGTTGATCTCTTTAGAGCTTGGCCTTCTGTCAAGAAGGGGAGTATCCATAATAGCTAAAATGGACAAACAAAATCAGGAGAGCAGATGTTTCTATTTGTGATGGAAAGTAACTCAGAAACAAACAGCACTGCCATTGCACGTATCTGCCATTTGTCAAAAGTGATGTACCAGGGTCGCACCAGTTTGGCTCTGGTCAGAAGTTCCACTAGGGGGCAGACATTGGCTGTCCACCCCAGGGAGGGGGGAGGGAAGCCGATATGAGCTAGCTGCGTATATGAGTGGTCCTGTGTGTTACGGTGACCGTGGCTGGTGCGGGCTCAGAGGAGGCGGTGCAGCACTCACTACCATTCTCAGGACTACAGCAGCGACCTCTCATACGAGCATGGGTATAATTGGCAACTAAAAATATGGAGAAAATTGGGAATAAAAGCATGACCAGAAAAAAAAAGATAAAAAGTGATACAGTATTAAGAGTTCAGTTGTGTCAAACACGGCTCTCTTTGTCTTTAGGAACTTGGATGAGATGGAGGAAGGGGCGTCCGGCCCTGGGAAGATCAGCAGTCTGAGCGGGGCCAACCGCAAGAGGAAGAGGTGGAAAGAGGAGGAAGAGGAGGAGGAGAAGGCCCCCGAGGAGAGCGACGTCCTCGATTCCTCCTCGGATGAAGAGGAACAGGAGGGCGGAGAGATGGAAGGCACGGAAGCCCCTCCGCCAGAGGAGCCGGCTGGACCCTCCGTGGAGAATGTGGCTGTGCCAATCAAGGAGCAGGCGACCACAAAGAAGGCCTCTCCACCTCAGGCCTTGAAAAAGGAGCCATCAGAGCCTGCAATCTTCATACCTGTGGGGAGGCGGCCTGAGATCCAGGTGAGTGCCCCAGAGCCAGGTGAGTGCCGGAATTGTCACCCAGTGGTATTCTCAAGACCAGGGCGATTCAGTTCCAGACCTCGAGGGCCGCAGTGTCTGCAGGTAATTGCTCCAACCACACACAACACCACCTGATTTCACTTACTAGTTTACCTTCTTGGTCCAGGAGGTGAGCTCATTAATTAAATCAAGTGGTGTTGTGCGTGGTTGGAGCAAATACACTGTGGCCCTCGAGGCCTGGAACTGAATCGCCCTGGTCTTGAGAATACCCCAGGGTTACTCAAATCTGGCCCACGAATCAAGCTTAAGTTCTGGTTTTCTTTTCTCTCAGAGAGGTAATTGAACAATTTAATGCAACAGATTGGCCAGGGTGTCTTCACACCTGACTCCCAGGTAAAGGGAGTGTGGAAAAACAGCAGTACTCAGCCCACGAGGACTGTGATTTGAGCAACTCTGGCCTACCCCATCGTGTGCGGTCTGGCTCAGGGGAGTTGCTAAACATGCCATTAAACCCTTTCAGCTCATTTCAGCACTGTCAATTAGTCAGTCATTACTGAAGAGAATCACCCAAATGGGTTTGTTGCTTTGTGCAACGTTACAAGAGGAGAATTGTGACCGGACCAGAGGTGTTGTTCACAGTGTAGTCATGGTCTTTGTTTCTTTTTTTGCAGTTATTTATTTACTCAAATAAGGATGTCCTTTCTGAAATGTCTGCCTGTCCTAGAATGCTCGTCAGAATCTTCCTCCCCGTTGGGAGTTGCCCTTTCCTCCAGTGTTGACTGCCTAGGGTACACTGACCTGGATTTTTATGGCCGATACTGATCACTGATTTTAATTTTAAAAAAGAAAAGAAAATATTTGTTTCCCTCTTCACCGAGGACTCGGCTTGGCGGGGTCGGGATGCGCCGATTGATTGCCCATGAGTCGAATGAGTCGGATGATTTTAGCTAATTGACCGACTCCCATAACGGCTGCGTCCGGCCATGACGCTTCTCGACGTGACCTCTAAGCCTTTGGGGCCCAGGGTGTGTGCACCAATGACAGAGTCGGGAGTGGGGGCATGAGCGCGTGACGCTGTCCGTGTGCATTCCAGGAAGCTCGGCTGAAGCTGCCGGTGCTGGCGGAAGAGCAGGTGATCATGGAGGCGGTGAGAGAGAACACCTGCATCGTGCTGTGCGGGGAAACGGGCAGCGGCAAGACCACGCAGGTCCCACAGTTCCTCTACGAGGCCGGCTATGCCAGGTAACCCATGCTGGCTCACGGTACGAGCCATCACGGCCATTATGGAGTACCAGTCCATCACACTGGTGGGTTGCAGAACCTCAGTATCACATCTGGCTGTGACATCTGAGAGCACTACATTTACATTTCTTTACAAACAATCCATTTATACAGCTGCATATTTACTGAAGAAAGTCAATTTCATTTCATTTACATTTTATGCATTTAACAGAAACGCAAATCATCCGGAGCGACAGTTTACAATCAGTTGGTACAGCTGAATATTGCTGCGTTTAGCCTGAATGTGTCAGACTCTCTCTGAAGAGACGCTCTGTATTGTTTGTGCTTCTCCGTCCGGTCCTGTCCGTGGCACTGGGTCTGTTCAGTGGAAACGGGATCATTGGCATCACTGAGCCAAGGAGAGTGGCTGCCGTCAGCATGTCCCACAGGGTGGCCAAGGAGATGAACCTGTCCACACGGTAGGCCTGCAAATGGGGGGGGGTCGGGTCAAATTTAGGGTGTAACTTTATAAGCTCTGAACCCAGCCTGGTATTAATTATCCCCTTACAACAAGTTTACCTCCCTGAAGACATGGAAATAAGGAACCATGCCACACGCATATTAGAATATTATAAATGGGGGCCTCTGATAGCGTAACGGTCTAATGCACCCGTATTTGCTGGTCCTTTACGACTGTGAGCTGCCTATCACAGTCACGATTCGAAACCCAGCTGTACCGGCCCTGGTGGGAAGTATAGGTTGCCCACTGCAGCCGGGGTGTGAACCCGCTAGCCCGGCTCTGGCCAGGAGCCCTGTTCGGGGGTGGCAATTGGCTGTCCCCCTAGGGGAGGGGGGGGGAGGGAGAGCAGGCACAACCTCGCCGAGAAGCGAAAGCGGTTGTGTGTGCATACCTGTATTGTTTATACATTTCCATCCAATGCAAAAGAGTTAGGACAGTGGATTAAACTCTGTTCTCCTCCGTCTCCCAGGGTGGTGTCCTACCAAATCAGATACGAGGGGAACGTCACGAGTGACACCAAGATCAAGTTCATGACGGACGGCGTGCTGCTGAAGGAGGTTCAAAAGGTAACTCCTGCCGTGCTTTTCCTGGGATTATCACCATGTTTCACTGGGATTATCACCATGTTTCACTGGGATTATCACCATGTTTCACTGGGATTATCACCATGTTTCACTTGGATTATCACCATGGTTTGGTGGGATATCACCATGGTTCGGTGGGGCTGTCATTGTAAACCTTTCTCTTCCCTTTGTATGACGGGTTTTGCA
Organism: Aldrovandia affinis; assembly: GCA_029706075.1. Classification (NCBI taxonomy): domain Eukaryota; kingdom Metazoa; phylum Chordata; class Actinopteri; order Notacanthiformes; family Halosauridae; genus Aldrovandia; species Aldrovandia affinis. Next base: position 8,093,339 of record JAINUG010000014.1, on the reverse strand, counting down.
TCATGAACGTTGGCAATGTCAATGATTAGACTGTAACTTACTGTTTGATAGCTCTAGCCATGAACTCTAGCCATATTAATGCACTATTGTAAGTTTCTTTGGATAACAGTATCTCCCAAATAACTAAACTGTAAAATTGTAAATTGTGGAGTTGCGGATTCCTGGCTGTGCCTGATTTCGCCTGTCCATTGTCTGCCCCTCTCAGGACTTTCTTCTGCAGAAGTACAGTGCCATCATCATCGACGAGGCCCATGAGCGTAGCGTGTACACAGACATTCTGATCGGCCTCCTGTCCCGAATCGCACCGCTCCGCAAAAAGGTGAGGACGGTCGCCATAATGGCACGAAGAACACAGGTCCCACGAGAGCACGCATTTCACGCATTTCACCCTTTCCATTTCTAGATTTTTTTGTTTCTGATTTTATCCCATTTTCCCCCAATTTAGTAGCCAAGTAACTCGCCAAGCCGTCAACTGTAACTCCGGTACACAGGACCGCTCCTATATGCAGCGATCTCATGTCGGCTTCCCTCCCCCCCTCCCTGGGGCGGACAGCCAATTGCCGCCCCCTAGTGGCACTCCTGACCAGAGCTGACTCTGGCGCGGCCGGTGGAATCGAACCCTGGTTGCAGTGGCCAGTGTCGAATGTTGTAACCGCTAGACCACCCGGGAGGCCTACCGTTTCAGTTTCTGACGTGTGTCTGGAGTTGAGCGACTGCTCTGACCGCATGTCCATGGATTCCTCTCTGCAGAAAGGCCGCCCCATGAAGCTGCTGGTGATGTCTGCCACGCTGCGTATCGAGGACTTCACAGAAAACCGCAAGCTGTTCCCTGTTCCCCACCAGTGATCAAGGTCTCCTTCTCCGCCCGCTCCAACTCTTTCATTCTTCTCCAGCCGCTCCCTGCTGTGTCACTCAATCTAAATTTATTTGGACAGCGCATTTTACAAAAAAAAATAATAAATCACAATACGCTTTACAGCAGACCCCAGCCTGAACCTGCACAAAGGCAAGCCCTTAAGGCAACAGTGGCAAGCAAAAACTCCCCAAGTGGAACACATAGGAAGAACCCTCAGACTCAAGAGGGAGAGTCCATCCTCCTCTGGCCGAACCCAGGGTCTGATGAGTCCATATATAGAAAACAGCGGTCAATGAGTCCATATATAGAAAACAATTAGGAGCTGGATTAATTTCAAGGCTGCTGGAAGCAGTGGGGTGGGGTGGCGCTTCCAGGTGGGTAGATGGCAGGTTCAATCAGGTTCTGTGTGTCGAGGATTATAGCACAAAGGGGGATCGGGTCACTATGTAAACCACTGTGACTTTATGACCCCAGCTGGGAAGGACTGTCTGTGTGCCTAGTGTCACAGTGTGATGTGTGTTCTCGAACATGTTACAACATTCTAGTTGATTTTAATTGATGAAGGGCAGCCAATGGCATCCTCAGAGAACTGTAGATCTCTCATGAGACCCGCTCCTGAAAGGGTTAAGACAACACCCAGCATGTGCAGGCAGGAACAGGCTCTTGCTAGGGGACGGATATAAAGGCACCCCTCCCCCCCCCTCCAGCGGGGACCAGGGTTCATTCCCAGGTCATCTGGCTGATCTCTCTTTTGCAGTGGTTCTGCATGGTTCTGTGTGGCTCAGTAGGTAGAGCATGGTTCTGTGTGGCTCAGTAGGTAGAGCATGGTTCTGTGTGGCTCAGTAGGTAGAGCATGGTTCTGTGTGGCTAAGTAGGTAGAGCGTGGTTCTGTGTGGCTCAGTAGGTAGAGCACGGTGCTGTCAGTTCTTAAGTTGTGGGTTCGATTCTCATTGGGACCACGTATACTGAAACATGCATTCATTATTGTAAGTCGCTTTGAATAAAAGCGTCTGCTAAATGCACATTATGTTATATGTTGTGTTCTGGGAAGCCATTGCTGATAGTGTTCGTGTGTACCATCCTGCAGGTTGAAGCCCGGCAGTTCCCTGTCACCGTCCACTTTAACAAGCGCACCCCCATGGAGGACTACACTGGGGAGGCCTTCCACAAGATCTGCAAGATCCACCGCATGCTGCCCCCTGGTGGGTAGGCTGCTACACAGCACACACTTCCATAACTCTGCATATCCATTCTGTGCAGAAGATTCGGCAGTGTAGTACAATGGTTAGGGAGCTGGACTTGTAATGCTAAAGGTTGCAGGTTCGATTCCCAGGTGGGGCACTGCCGTTGTACCCTTGAGCAAAGGTGCTCAACCTGAACTGCTTCAGTAAAATATCCAGCTATATAAATGGATTGTATGTAAAAGAATATAAACTGTAAGTCACTCTAGATAAAGGTGTCTGCTGTAATGTAAGATAATGTATTCATTTGCATGTAATCTCATTTGTATTATGCCCTGTATTTTTATTGTTTCCTTTCTTCCTGTTGAATGAGCGTTTGTGTTTGTCTGTCTTTTAGGCGGTATTTTAGTTTTCCTCACAGGTCAAGCGGAGGTGCATTCTGTGTGCAGGAGGCTGAGAAAGGCCTTCCCCTTCCGCCCCCGCCGTGCAGTGACAGGTGAGCTTGGCCCCTGCTGTGTGGACCTGCAGTGGACACAAGTCTGCTTTTCCCCATTTTTATGCTTGGGTTTAGAATTTCCATGATTTCAGTGACCTCTCTTAGTTTATTATTGTTTTTGTTTTTTAAGTTTTCGTTTTAGATTTCCCTTCATTTTTGTAGCCAGTTATATCCTCTTTTCATGTGAACTATCGCCCTTGTATTGAGAGCTCGCTGGCGTAGTCCTGAGACCAGCAGTGACAAAGGCGATGTACCACCTCCTCCGAGCAGGAACTCACCAAGCCGTCAACTGTAACACTTTGTTGTACTTCGCTCTGGATAAGAGCGTCTGCCAAATGCCTGTAATGTAATGTAACTCCGGTACACAGTGCCACTCTTGTATGCAGCGAGCTCATATCGGCTTCCCTCCCCCTCCCTGGGGCGGACAACCAATTGCCACCCCCTAGTGGCACTCCCGGCCAGAGCTGAGCCGGCGCAACCGGTGGAATCGAACCCTGGTCACAATGGGCAGCATTCATGCGTAATTTAATGTACTGTTGTAAATGTGAGTGATACTAAATGAATGGGGTGGATCTGAGGGCGTCTGAACCTCCTTGTTTTCAAGCATCACAACTCTTTTAAAATGTTTTGTGAACATTTGTGTTAAATTAGTTGTTAAATATTGTCGGAACAGTGAAGTTAGAATAAAAATGGTCTATTCCCTGAATCCAGTAGCCTTAACAGTCAAATGCCCTTGTTTAAAGTTCAGCACTCTGAATACTGAACACAAGTGGTATTACGTGTTAAAACCCCTCACTTATCCGACATGTAAAATATATTTGATTTAGATGCCTCCCGCATGGTCTAGTGGTTTCAACGTCTGATGCTGGCCACGGCGACCGGGGTTCGATTCCCCGTCGCGCTAGAGGCGGCTCTGGCCGGGAGTGCCCCCGGGGCGGCAATTGGCTGTCCGCCCCAGGGAGGGGGAAGGGAGGCCAACACAGTTCGTTGCACACAGGAGTGGTTCTGGGGTGCCGGAATTACAGTCGACAGTAAGTAAGAAAGTGCTGTCTCGGAGGGGGCACTTGTCACTGCCGGTCACAGGGCTACGGTAGCGAACTACGAGGGAGGAGATTGAATTAAGCACAGCGGGAGTAATTGGCTACCAATTTGGGAGAAAAACGGGGTAAAATCTGAAAAATTGATAAATAAATAAATAAATATTTGATTTAATATAGTCATTACTACACAGGATACTAATTATCAATTAAATAACAAATTAATTGATAGCAATTAAAATGAACAGCTGGTTTATTCAGTTACAACAGTTCGACAAAATATTCAACATTCAGTCCAATCTACAGACGTAGTTTCAGCTACTTTAACAAATACAAAATCCTAGACATAAAATTGACATGTAACAATCAAAGAGAACAAAGAAATGAAATGTTAGAAAATGATACCAAACTAAGCTAGTCTCTCTCCAAATATGCAAATGATACACGCAGCCGAGGTATGAGCTGGAACCAGATCTTCCAAGTGGGCGTGGTTGACCCCACTTTAATCTGGCGGGCCATAATTATTTTCTCCATGATCCATAATTTCCAGCTCATAGGTAGACCCCTGAAGTTGTGGGGTGTGGCACCGGCTCACCACAGCTACATACCCCAAGTGCCCTGGCTTCACTCACAGAGCAGTAAACCCGCCAATGATGGCCCCACTTAGTCTGCCTTTTTTGCACGAGAATGTGAAATTCTTTCTCAGACACCTTGTGTTGCATTTTCTCTTCAGAGGAGGAAGAGGAGCCGGACACATCGGAGAAGACGCGGCAGTTCAAGAAGGCCAAGCAGAAGAAGACCGTGGTGTGTGCTCATTGACTGGATGTCTTTTATTAAAAGTTGTTTCAGATTTTTTCCCCCATTTTTCTCCCAATTTTGGTAGCCAATTACACCCTTTATTTTACCCTCCCCCACGATCCTCCCCCTCGTCCTCAGAGTCAAGCCTGTTTTTCCTGTACAGGGATGCCTTTCGCGTCCGTGCCGGCTCACCCTTCCCCCTCCCTCTGGGGCGGTCTGCCAATCACCGGCCCCACGACAGGGCTCTCGGCCAGAACCAGGCTGGCGCAGCCGGATTTCCAACCGCTGCTGCAGTGGGCAACTTGCATTCGGGAGCGAATGCTTTGACCGTTATGCCACCCAAGACCCCCTTGCTGGATGTGTTTTAAACTGCTGGCCTGGATGGCTGTCTCAGTGTCAGCCCTTTAGCGTATTGCTAAGTTAGCTAGCCAGCATGGGTGGCAGTGTAGTATAACGTTTAGGGGAACTGGGCTTGTAACATAAATATTGCAGGTTTGATTCCCAGATGGAGCACTGCCGTTGTACCCTTGGGCAAGGTACTTAACCTGAACTGCTTCAGTAAAATATCCTGCAAAAAAAACTGAGATAGAAATGAATGAGGCCTAAAACCTAACTGGAATTAAACTGAAATTGGGAATTAAATGTAGAAAGTATAGAAATAAAAACAGGTATTAAAAAATAAAAAATAAAATACACAATGGTTGTTGAATGGACCCCTCTACTTTGTCTGCCCCAGTCCTTGCCCCGCATCGACCTGGACAACTACTCTGCGCTGCCCGTGGACGAGGGTGATGAGGATCGCCTGGCCGGGATTGACGATGAAGAGGAGGAAGGCTCGGACCTGGACCTGGAGTTCGGAGACGACCCGGGGGACTCAGGTGAGACACCTTTACAGGTGAAATACTGCCGTTACAGTTTAAGCAGGAGCTGAAACGCTGAAATCCAACCTCAATCAATTCAATTTAATTACAACTTTATTTTCCAAATAATATTTGGTCTCACATCACATCAATGTACATCCCATCAGTAAAACAGATCACATCACGTCACATCAATAAACACAACATCACATCAATGTGCAACTATCAATACAGCAGTATACAGCATACATCAGTCACCAATCACAGAGCAGCAGAAGATTAGTGCAGCTTGTTAATAAAGTTAATTGCACTAGGAACAAAAGATCCCTTGTAGATCTTTTTGTTTGCCAGGGGTGTTCTATAGCATCGTCCTGAGGAAGTAACTCAAATCACCTGATTATTAGTTTGTTCGTTCATTCGTTAATTCTTTTTTTTTCTTTCTTTTTTTTGGCATTTACAGCCATTTTGCAGACGCTCTTATCTTTTTTACACAGTTTTCCATTTCTTTACATGCAATTAATTCATACATCTGGATATTTTACTGCAGCAACTCAGGTTAATTACCTTACTCAGGGGCACAACGACAGTGCCCCCTCCTGGGGGTCCAGCATGCTACCTTTGTGTTACGAGCCCAGACCTGCCAACGTGTGCACAGTTTGCGTACCAGGCATGAAGTCGAAGCACACGGGTATCACTTTCAATTTGCGCAAATGCGAGGCTTCAGTTAAAACATAGTTATGAATACTATATATATATATATATATATACGCCATTTAGCAGACGCTTTTATCCAAAGGGACTTACAGTAGTGAATGTATACATTTTCAGTATATGTGGCCCCAGTGGGGATTTAACCCACAACCTAAGCGTTGCCAACACTGTGCTCTACCAACTGAGCCACAGAGAACCACTATAATATAACTTGTTGTGTTTGGACCTGAGCCAATCAAAGTTAGGTCATGCAAACGAAAGATTTGTACAGCTCTGTTGAATATCTTTAAGCTCACGTGAACATCCCCCAGCCCCCTTCCAGGTGTCATGCAGGAGGCACAGACATGCAAACTGTCGAAGGCCTTTTAAGGAGCGTTATTTATGAAGCCCTGTTTATTTGGGGAAGACATCCTCTAATGAAAGCACTTGTTGATTAATTGGTTTGATTACTATGTTAGGTACCAGAGCCTCAGTTTGAACCCAGTGACCGTTGTTTGTCCTTTCCCTCGTGTGTCTGCTGCCGCGTGCTCAGAAGAGAAGACCGATCCTTCACTTCCCCTCTACGTCCTTCCTCTCTACTCTCTCCTGGCTCCGGAGCAGCAGGCCAAGGTAAGTGTGGCTTTGCTCATTCCATCCTTGACTTCTGTGATTCTCCAGTTCAGAAAGCTGTTTGCTCTAAGAAAGAATGCACGCAGTGTAATCTGGTGATGATTAGATGGGGCAGAAGTGGAATGAAGGCCCTAGTGATGGAGACTGTGTGCGCAGGTGTTCCATCCTCCCCCTACCGGCACCCGACTGTGTGTGGTGGCCACCAATGTGGCGGAAACGTCGCTGACCATCCCGGGCGTGAAGTACGTGGTGGACTGCGGACGCATCAAGAAGCGCTTCTACGACCGCGTCACAGGAGTCTCCTCCTTTAAAGTCACCTGGACTTCCCAGGCCTCTGCCAATCAGAGAGCAGGGCGAGCAGGCCGCACAGAGCCGGGCCACTGCTACAGGTGAGGGGTCTCAAGGGCGCCTGCTTTTCGGTGTGGCCCAAAAAAGTAGGCCTTGGTATTACAAATAAGGATTTCCTCATTGTGTGCGCGCGTGTGTTTATGTGTGCGTGTGTGTGTGTGTCTCAGGCTCTATTCCTCTGCAGTGTTTGGGGATTTCAGTGAGTTTTCTGAGGCAGAGATTACACGACGGCCCGTGGACGACCTGGTCCTGCAGATGAAAGATCTCAACATTGAGAAGGTGAGAGAGAGTGCTGGTTGTGCTATTACCTGGCTCGTGTCTTTTATGCTACTCTGAACTATGGGATGGAAACCCTTCCGCACACCAGGCCTAAGCTCTGGCTCCCCCTCTGGTCAGGTGGTGAACTTTCCTTTCCCGACGCCACCCCCGGGGGAGGCCCTGGTATCCGCAGAGCAGCTGCTGGTGTCTCTGGGAGCGCTGGAGGAGCCGCCGCGCACCGGACGGTGAGTGTGGGCCGGAAACCCTCCGTCTGTCTGTCTGTCCGTCCTGGCCACGAGGCAGGCTCTGTACGGAGCGTGTGTGGAGGTTACACACCTGGCTTCACCAGCGGGGCTCAGAGCGTCTGCGTGGGCTCAGTTTTTGGGGCCAGGACCCTGGAGGTCCCTGTATAAACCTCCTGTGGAAAAGCGTACGGCTGATCTGCACTGGAGGGGTTATTCGTGGGGCCAGAGCTACAAACAGGCACGTGGCTCACCTGGATCCAACAGTGGGGAGGGAGTGTCCTTTCTGTGAGCGTGTAGAGACGGTCGCCTGTTATCAGCTTACTCTCAGCCTGGCTGACTTCACCATCAAGTGGGGCGAGGGAGATGTTTTGGGCCAGTTCCCACACAAATTAACTTTTGGGCTGTTTGGTGCAGTGCTTCCATATGTTCCCTATTTTAATCGACCATATTGATGTTTTTAGGGAAGGTCATGTAGAACTTGATGGTGTGGTTTATATTCTGTGTACTTCCAGATGTAATCATGTATTGAGGTGTGGTTGATTGTGCAATCATATCAATAAAAGCGGGTTAAAATTAAATGATCTCTCCCTCTCATTCGCTGTCTCCATCTTTCTCTCTCTCTCTCTCCCTCTCTCTCCCTCGCTCTCTCTCAGGCTGAAGCAGTTGGAGCGAGCCCGGCTCAGTTCTCCCATAACCCCCTTGGGCAGGGCGATGGCCTCGTTCCCTGTGGCTCCGCGCTACGCTAAGATGCTGGCGCTGGGGAAGCAGCAGGACTGCCTGCCCTACGTCATCACCTTGGTGGCGGCCATGACGGTGCGGGAGATCTTTGAGGAGCTGGACAGGTGGGTGCCGCTCAGGCTATAGAGCAGATCTGATCTCACGCTCCACGCTGGTCTGTGCCTCTCCCCGTCTGGTGGTTCTGTGTGGCTCAGTAGGTAGAGCGTGGTTCTGTGTGGCTCAGTAGGTAGAGCGTGGTTCTGTGTGGCTCAGTAGGTAGAGCGTGGTTCTGTGTGGCTCAGTAGGTAGAGCGTGGTTCTGTGTGGCTCAGTAGGTAGAGCATGGTGCTGACAATGCTTAGGTTGTGGGTTTGATTCCCATTGGAACCGCATATACTGAAAAATGTATGCATTCACAACTGTAAGTCGCTTTGGATAAATGCTTCTGCTAAATGGCATATGTTATATGTGTTATGTTAACTTACTGATCAATAGCTCTCGTGATGATATCTAGCCATGGCGTGTGTTATATGTATCATGTTATATGTTCTCTCCCCCCAGGCCTGCAGGCAGCGAGGAAGAGAACTCCAAGCTGGCTCAGAAGAGGGCGCGTCTGGCCCAGATGAGGAGGCTGTGGGCGGGGCAGGGAGCATCGCTGCAGCTGGGCGACCTCATGGTCATGCTGGGTAAGACACCCGAGCCAAAAAAAACAGAATGTTCTCCATCATCCGTGAGATCCACAGAGAAATTAATATCACACTCTGCGCAGTCACGCTTGTCATAACGGCATTATCAATGCAGCGTTTTCCCCCTTTTGAACATGATAACAATACGTGCTACACCCAAAAAGATTAACCGCTTCCCAATTATGGAGTTAATGATAAAGCTCCCCGTGTGTTGTGAGCGCATGCACGGGCTGGCCCGTGCTGCTCGGTGCCTAGCACCTGACTGATCCAGGACTCCCCGGGCCTCGCCTGTGCACAGGGGCAGTGGGGGCGTGCGAGTTCGCTGGCTGCACACCGAAGTTCAGCGAGGACAACGGGCTGCGATACAAAGCCATGCTGGAGATCCGCCGACTGAGGGGCCAGCTCACCACCGCAGGTACGCAAGCAAGCGCTGTGTTAGGGCTCACGGGCACAATATCTACACACATAAATTGTGCTGAAAAATATGTTTTGTGAAATAGTGTTTTGGTGCAGTCCCTTTAGAGAGAAAAAAAAAAAGTTGCATTCCTGCAACTTGCGATTTGAATTCTTAAAAGCAGTTTATTTGTATTTATTTAACCAATCTTTAACCAGGAAAGTTCACTGAGAACAAATTCTTATTTACAATAACGACCAAACATAGCAAAAACATATTAAAATGGACAAACAGGAATTGAAAAACACACACAGGTATTAAAGATAATTTTTAAAGATTAAAGATTTTTTACAATTACCTTATATGTTAGATCCACAGAGTTCAGTCTGACCGGTCAACCGAATGTGGCGTTCGCAACTATGCCTTACCTGGGTGTATTTTGGTGTCACTTTCAAGGACACGACTTTCAACGACCTCTATCCTCGATCCAGTTTTTAGACTCATTTTCAAGTGCACTTCATTTACTATTTTAGTCCATCTTGAGTCCGTTTCTGATTTTATTTTTCCGAGTAGTCTTTCCCGCTATGACGAGATTGCCCCTCCCCCCTTACGTTACAGTGAATGCTGTGTGCCCTGAGGCAGGGTTGTTCTTGGATGCCAGGATGGCGCCCCCTACAGTCAGTCAGGTGCGCTACCTGCGACAGATTGTGCTAGCCGGGCTCGGCGATCACCTGGCCCGACGGGTGCAGGCCGAAGAGCTGCTGGACCCCAAATGGAGGAACGGGTACAAGGTGAGGGCCAAGGGCGCCTTTGTGATGTCACAGGGAGTGGTCAAAATCATGCCCTTTCTATTGGTCGTCTGGTCGTCATTGGAAATCATGTGTGAAGCGCAGAATGATTGAAATGGTGGGTGGATTTGCACACTGCAGAGTGGCGGCCATGATGTTCAGCTAAGTTAAGACGGGTATTGAACCCAGTAGATTTGTTTTGATTCTTGGATTATAGATTTAACTCCAGCATGGAATCTCGCAAGCTTTGTTTTAAGGAAGTTTTTTTGCTTTTTGGTCGTTTTGGTGACCATCACATTTTCAGCTTCATTTGCTGCTTTAAATAATTAAACCATGATCAATTCAGCATTGGTTCAAAATCGGTAAACATCAGTCAAAATCAACATCATCATTTTAAAGATTCGGAAACCAGTATTAACATTAGATGGCACAATCACACATTGAGCTGTCAATTCATGTTGAATGCGTTGTTCACCCGTTTGCCTCTAAATTCAGCTGGAAGTTTTTGAAAGAAGCACCTGCATGTCCCGTTTCTCTGGCTTAATGTTCGATTGTAAGTGTCCAAACATGCACTGTCATGCATTACACATGTGATTGGGGTGTGTTCCTGGTGCAAATGCAATTTTGCCATCGAAGGGAAGCGAGGTTTTCTGCCTCTGTCAGCATTCTGAAGTTAAGACATCACCTCGGCTGGACGGTGCTTTTTCTTTAGCAAGAAGAGGTTTTAATTTCCTTCTGTTCGGAGGCTGTTCACTCCAACCTGCCACACAAAATCTTTTGTTTCTCGGACTTTCGCCTTTTTAGATTTATATTTCTTTCAGTTTTTTTTTCCTCCCAATTTGGTGGCCAATTATATCCTCTATTATTCCAATTATCCCCCCCACAAGCCCACTGCTGGCCTGTTTCAACATGTATCCCGGGCAGATGCCTTTACTGTTACGCCACCCAGGAGGCCCTGGACTTCTGCCTTTTTGAAGAGTGTGAAGAGATACAGATTGTGTTCACTGTGTGTGTGCCTCTACTCAACTGTACTTTCTGTTATTGCGTCAAAGAGAAATCGAGGAAATGTAATATACTAATTTTATAATTGTATATATTCTTTTTTAACCTGCTGCTTTCTTTGCACTTTTCCCCGTTGAGCCGTGTATACCATGTACTGTATGTCGTGGGCCCTGTTTTTAGTGTTTTACTGTTTTTACCCTATGTGTTTTATGTACCTCTGAAGCTCTGCGAAATGAATTTCCCTTGTGGGATAATAAAGTTGACCTAACCTGACCTTTCTGCCTGTCTCTCTGGAACGCCTCTCTCTCTCTCTCTCTGCAGACTCCGCTGCTGGACGAGCCCGTGTTCATTCACCCTTCCTCGGCCTTGTTCAAGACCCTGCCGGAGTTTGTGGTGTACCAGGAAGTGATGGAGACCTCCAAGATGTACATGAGAGGTATCTGCTTCTGACCTTGAGTTTACCTAGAGATGCTCAGCTGCCTTCATTTTAACCAGTAGAAGAAGAAATACAAATCCAAAGCCAGAGTTACCCCCATTCCCTCCTCCAAACCCTTGAAAGTCCCCAAAATAAAAATAAATTTAAAAGGTCAAGGACCTGAAAGTTCTTGGGGTACCTTTTCAAGTGCTTGGATTTAAATTTTAGATGATTGTCTTGAAAATGTCCACGTGTACCATAGATTATGCCCCTTTGAAGTCTGGATCCGAGTACACATTCAACTCAACCCCTGGTTGGGGTTCAGCTGGGGTTGAAAGAGCTGACCCTGGTACAGCATTTATTTTCAGGGATATGGAGGCCAGTTTTGTATTGCTTTATTGATGATCTGCAATGCTCATAATGTAGAGGATCACAATGGAAATAAGTTGGCTTTTTGCCAACTTTTTCGTGTTATCCTCAGCAATTTACAGTGTGCATTAATGTGATGTCATGTATCAAGGGTATGTGTGTTCGCATTGTGTATATCTTTTAAAATTGTCAAATAAAACGAATCAACTAACTAGCCCACTGTACAGTATGGGTCCTTGGGTGGAATCGCACCTTGAAAAGACTTGAATTGGTGGCATAAGTTGTGTGTGAATCCTTTAAAGCAAGCCCTGGATAAAAATGTATTGTTTTCTTTAGGTGTG